>NDFZ01003834.1:0-38646 GCA_002192655.3 Mamestra configurata
ATTGGGATATTATAAATATTGGGAGCAAAAACAATATTTCATAAGGAGATTCCTTCTTCTCGGCAAAATAATAATAATAAAACAGCTTCAGGTAGTACCTATCACATTTGCCTAATTAGGAGCATCGAAAATCGGAAGTACTGACAATGAGAAACTGAATGTTGATTAAATAAGGTTTAGGTTTAATAAGTTTTATTAATATGTATTAGTTTATTATTGTTTAAGATGATTTTGTGTATTGTGTCTGTGGGCCTCAGTAGCCTGATAATAAAATTATAATATTTATTATTATTAAATGGCTAAATTCACCAACATGGGCTCACCTAAAATTATGAAAACAAATTTACATTCATTTTGTTGTTCAACGAATTGGATGTGAATTTTAGTAGAGCAACTGTAGCTTTAGAAGTTCAGTCTCTGCCTATATTTAATAGTACAATTACTAACAAGCCATATAATTAAAAGTATAATGTGCGAAAAATACACAAGTGCCTATCATATTCCATTTTCGCCATAAGTTAATATCATAACAAACGTGCGGTGTGAAATATCACACGCGTTTGCGATTCAAGCTTCATCAAAAATTAGAACATCCATTGCAGTTTTGATGAGCCTTACATTATAATGATACAACAGAATAATATTCATTATCCCACGAGACAAAGATAAAAGTTATTCACCAGAGTTTTTTGTCGTTGGGCATTGTATAAAGTTACAGAAAAAGAATACAGAGAATCTTATAAAGATGAAATGTGTGAAGATTATAAGGTCACTTCGGTTTAACTAATTAATAATGTGGTTGGAGTTTCAAACGAAGTGGTGGATATTAAATAACAAAACCATTTCACTGGATCTGTGTTGTTATTTATATATTTTATACAAAAAACGAGTTTTTGCCCGCGATTTCGTACGCGCATATATCTCGTTTTTTCCCTTTTCCCGTGGGAATTTGCCGTTCCCGTATAGCCTATAGCCTTCCTCATGAATGTGGCTATCATATACAAATAGAATTTTAGCGCGTTCAAACAAACGAACTCTTCAGCTTTATTATATTAGAATAGATAGTTTCTGAATCGAAAAGCCATAACTCAGACAGATATTAAAATGTCTAGGTATATAATGTCAGTAGACATACAGACATTTTATTATCTTAGCTGTACCCACCCACCCATGACACACGTGATGGCTGGCTACCCATTAAATTCAGTTGTTTACTAAACAATTTGAAATTAATACTATTACCTTTTTCTCATTAAGGTTCAAAGTAGGGATATGCATCTTCCTGGAGAACGATTTAGTCCAGTCAATTGGAAGAATGTTGCCGAAGTTGCCTGTGATAGTCCACCACATTCTGGAAAAGAAGAACACGAATTAAATTATCACTGTGGAAAGCACCTGCTATGACATTAAGCCAACTTTCTTTTGAAGGAATTCGAATATCCTTTGGGTACACGCTAATAAATCTTGAAACCCCTTCACCGAGTCGAAGAGATAAAGACGGTGCGTTCGATGTCGAATATAAGTAACAGTTTATTGTAACTCCATTTAAGTTAGTACAAATACGATGATATTATCTAAAGCCAGCATGATTTATGAAATAGTTTGGGAGCTCGTGCGTCGGTGGGAGATTAAAAAGGCCTTTTGATACCAAGGTTTATTATTCTCTGGAATTAGTTACGCTTATAAACTATTAAAGATTACAACACGGACTCCAATTAAACGATAGAGCGTTTATAGCCATAGCTTCATTACTTTAAGATGGTATGGAATTCTCGTGTGAAGGTTCACTGTCTTTGTTAAGCGAAGTTACATAAGAGTCAATTTCGTGAAGAATTTTTCACGCTAATGAGGTATCAAAACGCGAAAAGTCTCGGCAACACTCGAAGTTTTGGAGGTTAACATAACATGATTAATATTAAACAAACGATCTTATCTCAATAATAGCATCTAACAATGTAGACACAATGCACTTTGCACTTTAAACAAAGATAAGGAAGGTCCTTATTCTTTTTCTACCAAAGGTCACAAACTTGAATTCGTGAACCTGTAGTTAATTCCCCGACATCCTGACTTCCCGACAGCGACGCTGGGAAGAGCTCAATTGCGTCAGTTCTCAATTATTCGCCAGCAAGGTCGATGTAACCACGACGCACCGAGGTTTTATCATTTACAGCTTTGGTTTTATAGTTCAATTTCTTTAGATAGAACTCAATTTGTAATCACGATTCACTTTGATCGCTTTCTTGATTGAACAGTTTTTGGACTTGAAAGCAGCACGTTTGTTTGTACGAATGATTGTGGTTTAGATTTTGAATGCGATCGGTTATTTTGGGAGTAATTGAATCGTACTGAGGTTTCTGCTACGGTAAACAATCGAATATATCAACATTAAACAATGTAAAATTTGTCACAACCTGTGCCAAGATGTGTTATTATCAGGTGCACAAACTGCATCTTAGTACTAATTGCTTTTATTATTTTTTATTTTTATGTTTTTGTGGATATATAGAGGATGATACATGTATGATCACCTAGCCGCGCCCGTGAGTCAGCCGGAGGCATAAATTGGCGCTAATTCGAGATCTCGCGGCACGCCACCGCTCAATTGAGGAATGTGTCACTTTATATTACGTATAAGTACTGCATCTGATCAGAACTTGGTAAGTTGACGTTCCAGTGAATAATGGCAGTACTTCTGAACAACAACATTAGAATTCTACGCACTAGTCATATAATTTGATGAAAATATGGGTTTAGCAATTGACAATGAATAAACACATGAACAATTTGAAGAACAGAACTTATCAGCGTGTCTACTTGAGTACATCAAAATGTAAATTTAATTTAAACACATTTTGCCTGGTGCCATTTTAAATAAACAATGTCTTTCAACACCCACTGAGCAAGTCTAATAAAAACGCCTAGAAAGAACTACTAGATGCTATTCTCGGCTTCGCGCAGTTGTTGCTACGAGTAGAGCACCTAAATGTGACCTAGAAAACAGAGGGGGTCTTTGAAGTTATTTTAGATCTAGTACTAAACTCCGAGACCAGAACATGTAAAAAGATGGAATTATTGAAAACACAAATAAAAAAGGACAGTGAATGATCGAATAGAAACAACATATTGGAAGTGTTGAAGAATCAGAAGTAATATCTTCAGTAAAGATTAATAAAATTGAACGTAAGCAAGCAAGCAAGAACGTACGTTAGTGTATCGTCTGAGCTCAATGTGGCAAGATAAAGCTAGATAATCCTGGACAATGTCAGAGCGGACTTCCAATGTTTTACCAGTGTTACAGCAGATGACTTATTCGGTCATCTAGTCTAGATTGACATATGTCATGTAACTAATACTAGTTATACTAATACTAGCTAGTATTTGTTAAGACTGCATAATCATGTCGGGATGCAACGTTGGATCTGCTCTTATTTAGAGACTATACAGATATTCTGGGATATTTTCTTCGCTTTAGTATAGACTTTTAATC
Organism: Mamestra configurata; assembly: GCA_002192655.3. Lineage (NCBI taxonomy): Eukaryota > Metazoa > Arthropoda > Insecta > Lepidoptera > Noctuidae > Mamestra > Mamestra configurata. Next base: position 3,491 of record NDFZ01003834.1, read on the forward strand.
TCGTCTATATCTATTCCCGAACATAAAAACTTTGTACAGCACGTGCGTACAGAGAAAAGTAACGGGAACATTTCTTTTTGTTTCTCACAAAACATTTCTATTACGTCAGCAGCTGCTATAATATTTTTTGTTTCTCCTAGCTAATATGCGGAGGCGTCTGTAGTTAAAACGACACCAAATAATGTCAATAGCATAAGGTCTGTTGCGGTTGTTAGCATTGCGTCAGTCTATCACACCATATGGCCATCTGTGCTGATTGAAACGACACCCAACGATGACATTTTGCATGTTTGTCACACTATTATCACGTGTAGCAATAAATTCTCTAACCGAACTTTGGAGCGACATTTCCAGTTATCCAAATAGATTACAGCAATCCCTGAGTGAAGACAAAACATTCGTAATGTAAATATTTAGTCTGTAAGTGCAATCGTTGCTTGGGGATAATGTTTCGTCTTTCGGCGTTTTTGTCTCAATGGTGAAGGGATTATTCGAAGCTTATTGTTTATTTATTAGCTTTAAGTTAGTAGACGGATTTAATGCTTTTAAAATTGCTACAAGCAATATGAATTTCATATTCAACATCAATAACATCAGATTATTCTTGCGTAATGATAATATTTGAGAGATCATGTAGGCTTGGTTGTCTTATTTTTATAAATCACTTTTCTATGAGTTTAAAATTACCACCTTATTAGAACAGAATGCGTTGATGAGGCTTGTAGTAATCGACTTGTTGAAGTTGAAGATTGCTGTCTTAGTAACTAACCATTTTATTTTAGGGTTTCTAAGACTACCTACAAGAGAACAAAGTTAAGTAGGCAAGAAAGTACGCCAAAAACCACACACTTAATTTTTAAATAATACGTCGAATAATAAAAACCACACTAAATGATGCGTTGCTGTTATCGTCTTCGGGTTGNAGGTTTCTAAGACTACCTACAAGAGAACAAAGTTAAGTAGGCAAGAAAGTACGCCAAAAACCACACACTTAATTTATAAATAATACGTCGAATAATAAAAACCACACTAAATGATGCGTTGCTGTTATCGTCTTCGGGTTGGGATGACTAACGAGCAATCCATAGAGTATTTTTCCATTTTTGGCAACGCAATGAAATATAGGGTAAGCCCGACATTTCTGACTCACTGCTTGCTCTAGCGTAGGCGCACGCACGCCACATGCGACAATTCAGGTCTTACAATCCGCCAAAAAAGTCTACCATGCGTGAGAGGTCGCTAAACGTGATCAAAAATGGCCGGTCCACTGGCTCGCACGGTTTCACCATCGCTCTTATAAGGCGTGTACCGTTAAGCCGTGTTTACTTTTCATATTAGCAAATATGATTTGAATACGACTTCGCTGCTGCATGTAGTCATTACATGCTTTGTTAACTGTGATATTATCTGTACCTTATTTTATAGCGATGAAAAGGATAAGATAGCGGTACGAGTTACGTATTCTGTTACAGGTTATGTGTCTTTCTTCGATTATTGTAATGAGACTTTTTTGTGTTGAGCTTTTATCATCCCCGATAATTTCAATATCTATAGGACTTTCTTCTGTTGCACCAATCTTTATAGCTTCTGCTTTTTGTTTAAATATTGTTATGAAACATCTCAATAGTACCAATCTAATCTTGGGAGGAACTACGGTACAATTACATAAGATCGCCAAATACTTATGGCTTTAGGAATCATTAACGGACCATATACAGCTAGGAACCTAAGAGTAACCATTAGTTACACCATTAAATACTTCATAGCTTTATTCACACGTCGTTCCCTCAAGGACGATTCAATTCAATTTAATTGGTTTCGTAAGGTATAAAAAATGTTCAATGACCTGTAGAAAAATAACGTAGGTACCTATATTAATTTGAATCAATTCATATCCAAATTCTAGCCTGGTCATGGAAGCATACGGTAATAGTTTAGATTGTTCATCATTTAACTCATTGGAAGTCATTTGGTAGCGGGTTGGAGAAACTGATATGTCATAGGAAATTGAGGCTCTCAATTTGCATCATTTTATTTATGAATAAATTGAACATGATCGACGTTCGTGGCCGACGATGATGATATCTGTTACGCATCAGATTTCTCTCCATAAATTTGAGTCCAATTATGAAAAATGTTACCCGATTTATTAAAGGCGCTGATGGCAAGACGAAAACAATTGCTTAATTTTGATAAAATATAACACGAGATAAACTTTGGTAAGTTTTGCAAATGGCAACTTTTTCCTTATAAAACAAGGACCAAGGTTTTTAATCACTAAAAGGCTTATCAAGTTAGTAATCATAACGTAGGCTGAATCAAACATGACCTCACAAACATAAAAGGCAAGCCTAGGTAAGGCAGTAAAAAAAATGGCGCCCATAGTAATTTACGATGTGAAAAAAGAACAACAATGGACGAATTTGAAACAGCGCTTTAAAAATAAAGTTTGACTAACGACTGCTAATGTGCAAGTTAACAGTAATCTTATACAACTGTATTTAGTTGATTAAAGTAATAGAAATGCTATAATGACTGTGTGAAGTATTTTATTATGTTTTGGATTATGGGCATCTAACGGCTCTTAGTGTTAGAACGATTCGTGCAGAAGGAATTTGAAGAGTGATATTTTAGAAATTACCATTATTTGTATTTCAATATAGCACAACTGCACAAGCCCAGTCAGTATTTTTGTTTTGGATCCTTACATAGATAATTATATCAATAAATGTGTAAATGGATTTGTTATACGGTGGTTTATCGAATCATATTTCCTCCTTCCTTATTTTGATGTGTCACACAGAAAATCCTGATTTCTACTTAGTACCTAATGCATTTTTACCGAAGTCTTTTGAGGAAAATAATTCTATATCTATTCTGAAACTGTGATACAGAATATTATAATTTATTTCTCACAGAGAGTTCTGTTCTGAATTCTCGACTCATGTATAAAATGGGGAACCATAAATGAGCTAAGCTACTTAGTAAAAATCGTAAATTCACTCACAGACAGGACTACACAGACAACACACCGCCCTAACACCTGGGGTCCGAAACATGAATTTATTGGAAGGCCTTTCGGAAATGTATCCCCTAACGCGGTCAAATAGGGGTTAAAAGTTTGTACGAATATTCCTAAGAATAGCGTTGAGAAACTTAGCAGTTGATTCGTTTCTACGGTATTTTAAGCTAATATAATCTTTGTAAATGTCTGCACAATAATTATCCAGCCCTTCAAAGTCAAGCAACCGATTAATCGATGTTTCAATATAAAATATCGATTTCTCAGAATCGGCTTTCTTATTTTACAAACCAATCGAGCGTGAATCAATGATTATGGTGTGTTGCGTATACGCACTGGTGACGATGTCTGTACCAAGAGACAGCGAAGCTGAACTGCTTTAAATTTATCATTATTTTTTACTTCCAAATAAATGTAGATAGGTTTACAACGGTATCTTTAAACAATGCTTTTCGTTTTAATTGTTTTCGACCTGATATTCAGCGACTTGTAGAATGGAGCTCCATAGACAATTATTGGCAATTTAATGTGTAAGACTGGCTCAGAAACCTGGCTCTTCTTTGAAACAGCTTGAGAACTAGTTCAACTATTCAATAAATTGTCTTATTCCGGTACAAAATAGTGGTATGGTATCATGCAATCCGTTCATATTTATTCGTCGTAAATCAGCAAATATTTTGGAATTTATTACACTTCCGTACGGGGATCACGACCGTGTAAAAGTCGAACAGGTTCATCCAACCGAGTCAGCGATATCAATACTAATAACACTTACTCAAGGTTGGGTTCGATCGTGAAAATAAAAGAAAATGGCTTCTTGCCTATCTCTTAGGCTACGTAGACACTAATAGTGTACGTCTGGCGTATCATTTGCATATATAAGCGAAGCAGTGAAGGTGATTATGTCCAATGAATCAATAATAACTGGTTGTGGGCTACTTATGCGTCAGCTGATGTCGTCAGGGTATTTTCAACTTCATTGTTGGCTAAATAGATGGTTCAGTTTTTAAAAGCCGTATGTGTTTAACATATCAAAGGGTTTTATAAAAGGTGAATTTTCATAATTCTTATGTATTAATCTTCCCCAGATCGAAAAATCAGAGTAGACGTGAAATGAAGCAAAAAATATTCCAGCCTGTATTTGATCGCCCGAAGCTAAGGTTTCATTGGTTCCAAGAAATCCTGCGCGACTGGATTTTGGTCCACAGATTCCTGACTGACCAAGAAAGGGCAGGCGGCTAACACAAAGTGTTTACACAAACAATCTTACTTTTATTAGCTTTTGAGAATGTGGTTCTTGAGCACGGACTCCAAATTGGAATTTATAAATAAGTACGGTTTTAGTTAAGTGTTTTTGAATGGAAACATGTTTAATTAAAGTTTCTAAAATCCACGCTGTAGTTGAACTATGCACTCGTAAAGTTTTTCGAAATAGCGTGCGTCGCAATAACGTCATTTGAATTTTCATATCACTCCCATATTATAGGCATAGTTAGATATATTTAACTTGCAAAAGCTGTCACCACCTTTATATTTATGCCTTATATAAAACTTATCTGAGGGCTATTGAGAGCAACGTTCGCATTCGTATCAGTCGCAATCTGTCAAAAACCCTGTTGCACACGTTGCTTTAAAATTAGTAGAATTGGCCCTAAGATCTCATTGAAAAATCAGCTCATAATTCGACAGTCATTTTTTCCAATATCACAGGTTCTTACGACGTTACAGATAAGTATTGAACAGCCTTATTCATAAAACGTTATAACCATTAGGTACATAGCTAAACTACTGATAGGCAGATTATTTATTCAAAATTTTCGATGGAGAATTTGAATTTCGAATCTCTTAAACAGTATTTCAACTAAGTAAATAAGTTTTTATGAATAAGGTGGTCAGCGTTTATTAGTAGACATAATTTCACAGAATTCTTCTGTTATTCATTGTTCGACATTAATAAAATTGTGACTGTGTTAAAGCGGCATTCGCAGTCATCCGGGGAGATAAGAGAGAATGAGGTTAAGTTCACGTCATCTACATACCAGTACCACATGTGTTTTATCACTGACAAGTCATAGGTCGCACTATCACTGGAAAAAATAATTAATATTTTGATTATTTCTCGCGTTTTGAAAAAAAAATACATCGTTTTTAGCATTCAAGTATCTATCATATATTCATATACCTATCATAACATAAGTTAAACGTGTTGCTTGCTTGCGCTCTATTTGCCATCTAAAAATAAGTCTTTCAGAGATTATTTTTGAAGTAATGTGTGGTAATATGGAAATATCAAGTTCGTGAATTTAAGTCGACAAACTATGAAATGTTGGCTGCGCTTTCAAAATGGTGGATGAAAAGAAATCAATTGCTACAAATGCATCTATTCATGGTCGTGTGAATCTACAGCTAGATTCAATAGAAAATGATTCGGAGTTTCTGATTGGACATGACTGAGTGACATTGAGGGCAGCTTGATCGAAAGGCCGTACAAGCTTCCAGTAATTGTGATGTATCGAATAGTAATCGTCAGACGAAAGACTCATTATCGGTAGATATGGAAACTTTCTTCAATCATCATTAGACAAATTGTTAGTAAACAAATTTATCATTTACAAATAAACAATCGACAACAAACAACTGAGAATCGTACCTATAGCTCAGCCGATATTTTTTATACTCCCACGTAGCATAAAATTCTCAAACCAATTTACATCTTATTTGAATAGCTTTAGCGATTTTCTTACAATAGCACTGTTGACATTATACAGTAATAAATAATCCATTGTCAACAGGAGCCTCCCTAGCGGCAATATTTCATTGTTAAATACCTTACTGACCTTTTAATGCCGTAACCTTTTACTTTTTCTAATTATTTTACGAAAATGTATGGTATTTTTATGTGTTCGGCACATTTATGTAGGTAGGTAGGTAGGTACTATTATCAACATAGGTAGCATTTATATATAAAGTAAATTCCAAATTCTCTCACAACGAACAACATTCTTGTCCACGAGTCAATAAGTTACTATCTCAAACTATTCTCAGAAACTGCTGCTCCGATTGTGACTTGGATGTCACTTCCAGAGCATATGTATCAGTTACCACTTTAAGTGTCAAGTTTCAAAAACAAATTCTATGAAAGAGTTCAGGCTGGTACCGTTTTGAACATCTGGTTCATAGGCAAGTACTTCTATTCAAAGTTTAGGAACAAAAGACCAGTCCATGACATCGTAGGCATATACTCTTTTTAAACCACCTTGTGAAGCCCCGTTACAATTATACGACGGTGTAAGTTTTATACAGCGATCTGTAAAGAGTTAATGACAAATGACTGTAATTAGTTCTTGGTTGGAGCCAACGGCGCCGGCGATGACCCTACTCTTCAATTATACAATTAAGTGTCAATGGGAGAGCGTTAATCTTATTGCTTAGCTCCTAATTGATGGGGCGTTAGAGAACTTTCTTGTTTCTTGATGAAAGATTTCACCAGGAAATGGTGAACAGCTTTATAGAAATGATCTCTTTAGGCACTCTTTTACAGTTGGCAAGATATAAGGTACCTTCTTATTAAGAAGACGAGGATGTTTTTCTTTTAAAGGACTTACCTATTTCCTATAACATTTCCAGGGCGTAAACAAAATAGCTATGAGATGTCATGAGTCAGACCAATAACGGCGGTTCTGTATTCCTAATCTTAACAAAAGAACAATAGAAACAAGTAAGGTATGTTCCCTTTAGCGCGTTTACAAGTTTTAGTGCTAATAAACCTGCGGTATGGTCTCGACGCTTGGTACATAGAGACCACCCTGACCATAGGTGTCATAAAAGGCAACTATGGAATTATTTTGGGAGGAAACCGTACCAACCGAAGGTTGATAACATACGTGCATCACAGTACACTAAAATTAGAAGTTATGTAACAAGTAGGTAGCTACTATGTAATCCAACGTCGAATCAGTGCAAAGACAAAATTTGTCACGGGATACTATGAACAATCTCTCTATATTTTCGTTCCTTTTTCAAATCAGTGAGATGCAACAGAACTCCAACATAAACAGGCAAAAGCAAAAACCGCAACAGCCTATTCTAAAGTTGCACGGCGAAGGCTACACACCGAATATGGAGTACGATGCGTTATCGATCCGTGTCCCAGCGACCGCAGCCCACTCACCCCACTAACCCCGACGGATGGGCGCCGAACAGGGTTGCCATTTGTGATAAATCGTTACTGCAGTTTTAGTTAGGTCACTGGTTCCATTGTGGTTGTATTGGGTGTGGTATCTCCCATCCGATGTGCTGAATGTATTTTGTGCTTAATTTGTCTTTAGGGGTTGGTTGAGTTGAGTTTATATGTGTATATAAACTAAAATAAAATAAAATAAAATAAAAATATTGCATTGCCGAAAATATGTCACGAAAAGCTTAAAATGATGTTTGTGATGATTCCTAAGCGCATTGCTTTAAGATACCTGTTTTTTGTGTAACATCACATCTTGAGTCTTTTGCGCCAACAAATTGGAGGACCAAAGGACCACGAATTCTATTACTTTGGAATCAAACAAATTAGGAAAGTGGCTATTGTAAGTCTACCAGAAAAAGCAATTTTGCTTTTCCAATGTAGAGCCCAACAAATTCGATCAATATAGAACGTAATACGAATGTCGGGAATGGCGAATTAGGGCAACTTGTATCGACGTACAATTCCATGAACACGAAAAAATAAAACAAAACATAATCACAACAGACAAAAGCTATGGCACGAGAACAGTGAATTTTGGTGAAGCCTTGTTTTACGACTACAGTCGGATATGAGATCTCAGGTTTTATTGTGTTTATATTTTGGGTCAAGTATATCCCTATAAGGTAAGAAATCCTCGTACTCCTTAAGCCAAATACAGGTTGCTGGTCTGGTACATTTTTTTTCTTCATGAAATGAACCTCAGACCACTTATGTTGTAGAATTATAGAAGAAGACACAATTATAAGAGGCGTGTTTAAGTACTCTGCTAGTGAAATAATCGAATAACTGTGTGCAGCCAAGCCGCGATTCAGTCCACAGATTTAATCGAGATAATCTTAATAACACACCATCGGCAATCAACAGCGAGCGATACTTATCTAATCTCCACGTTTTTATCATCACTCTTAAAAATAGTTTAGAAGTAACTGTACTTTATGATACTAATTGGACAGCAGTTATGCATTTTTGTAACTTTTCATCGTAAAATTGGTGTCAACGAAATAAAAAACCGAGTGGCATAATGGCGTCTCGGGAACGACGAGATTTAAATATAGAACTTTATATCAGTACCGCCACGAGTCCACTCGAGTATTTTTTTAATTTTGCTTGACGATGTCACTAACCGAGGAGTGTGAATGGGGCCGACGCGAATAGAAGCTCCCTGGTGGTATGCAATATTTGTATCCGCTGATGATATTAAAATTCCAGAATTTCTTTAAACGCTCTTGCGAAGAAGTAGCAAATTCTTCGATTGCGCTAGTCTGGTTGTTTTAGCAATAAAATTCAGAACGTGCGTCTCTGTAAACGTCATTTTGAACGCCATAAAAACGTACCTTGTGCTAGAAAGCAAGACTTCGAAGTCATAATTTACGGTTTACTAGCTGGTAAGACAGTGTATTGGTTCCCAAAATAGGGCAATGTTTACATTTTTTTTGTGGAGAGCAGGTGCGACGTAGTATGGATCCAGAGGGAGCAGGTAGTGGCCAGACTAACCTTATTGCCCACTTCCTACATAAAAAAAGTTTAAAAATAAAACGAAGGCGTAACCTTAATGGTTAGGTGTTAAAGTCACGGACGAAAAGTATGGTATCGATTTTTAATTTTAGAAGAGTAATGTAAGCGTCAGCGTCAAATATTTAAAAAGCATGTTAAAGATGCTTTGAGTCTTTTTCCTTTTTTTTTGTTTGTGTAACATTAATTTATAAGGAAGCGTTAAGTTGGGTGGTTGAATAGACGTCTTAGCTTGATTAATGATCAAAGTTTTTTGAATTTATTTATAAGATCTTTGGATGAGAGTATAAGACTTTTATAATTGGATGATGCAGTGAAAATATCTACTAAAAACACTAGAGATTCATCGATATGGGGAGCCATGGCTTAATATGTTTTTTATTCTGACGAAGAAAGTTATCTAAAATCTTCTCGTTAGTCAAATGCGTGAAGGTGTAAGCTTACCAGATAGATGGTCTCTTCCTTGATAAGATTTGATTTAGAGGAACTTCCAAGCCTTAAAAACATTATCGTTAGTCTCCCTTTGATTAATGGTTTGGCGGAGTTCCCACAACAATTCTACTTATAGGTAGGTGCTCAACCTATGTATGACTAGATTGTCTCGCCACTACCTAATTAGTATGCGTATACGCACTAATGGAAAGTGAGAGTGCCCGTAAGTTGGGAGCAGTTAACGTGGGCACAACTTGTCCACTTAAAGAGACAAGAGCAACGCATTAGCATATGGCCTTTGGTGCCATACAAATCGACCGGCACGATATGCCGCCATCAAGTTTACTTATGTACGTTGAGTAATGTCCAAGTTGACGGAATAACGGTGGCTTTCATATGTAGCATGACAAATGTATAAGAGCACGTTTCAATAGTTACTGACTTTCATTCCACTCAAGAGGATACAGATAACTTGGTATCTAAAACCTTTTTGCCTCTAGCGGCATCTTCTGAAGATAAGAAATTTAAATCTCTGTAAACTCGGTAGGAGGTTTTGTAAGTCATGTAAATAAATGTAATCTTAACACAGTTTCATAGCTTTTGCTGTTTTCAGAGGGTTTTCATGTAGCGACACTATTTGTTTTTCAGAGTTTGTTTTTTTTCTCCATAATGTTATGATTCAAGAGAGAAGTAGGCACTGATGAATACTCCCAAGAATGTCCATTCAACTGACATAGAAGAGTATGATAAATAGAAGTATAAACATGCTCACGATCAATTTACCCCTCAGCCTAAGACGAACCGAGGCATCGTCGGACTGTAAGAGTAAATAACACTGAGGAATTTCTTACTGTATTGATTGACCTCTTAGCTATACAAAAGGAGCGATGAAGGTGTTTTAAGTGCAAACGAAAGCCTACGCGCTGACTTAGGGGAGGCAGCGTAAGACCTGATAATTTATTTAAATAGACTACCTACATCAACATGGAACCTCAAACACATAACACTTCAACTCCTACGCAAGGTCGATGATTTGTACACAAATCTATGTAAGATTTATACTTAACAACTCAGCTGTAGGTCAAACGGCTATTAAATGTTAAGAACGCATGTTGTACAAATATTTATTATGATTTCATTACTCAATAGTCTGTTAGGTAATATTTACGGTGACAAATCATTCGTTTACCTACTTGAAGTCAAACGATAAAAACAAACCAATGTAGATAGAAACTCAGTTAACTAAGAACAGATTTAATGGAAATCATTACAAGAAAATATCAGACAGCTTGAAATAATGTTTATCCATTGGGATTTGAATGGTCATTCCACCCCCAAAATGTCAATAGCCCGGCCCAGTTAGTACACACGCAAAATGAGGGTAGGTACTTAGTATAATTAACCCCCTTTTCCGCCCTCGCGCCTCGTCTAGACACACCTACGCATTAGCTTTTAGGTAAACCCCGTCAATATTAACGTCTCTTTCCTCTTCATGTTAAAACGCAGTATTGTTTCTGCTATCTATGTCGAAGGACAAACCCTAGTTACGTAGGTAAGTGGCCTGATTTGTATAATAATGTAGGTCGCCGACACGACGCCGGCGCAATACTGATGGTTAATTTGTGGAAGATTGCCATTAAGTGCAATTGGCTGCTGCATCGTCATATTTATTGGTTCCAAATAGGCTGTAAGGCTATCTCTACAATCAGAAAGAATGGTTATGATTTTTTTATTTACTGTTTCTGATATTGTTATTTTCGGGTTCCCATTGCCTTATCGTTCATGCGGTTGACTCAACTGAGGGAAATTGTCGCTATTATGATAATCGCATGCAGACCATTTGCCAAGTATTACAGTGCTATTACTTATTCGTGACATTCTAAAAGCCACCTTTCAGCTATTGTGACAAAAGCTACAATAAATTCGTCAAAAGCGTTTTCATTTCCTAAGGCACGAATGAGCATTATTCACAGCTATTGCATGTGTTTCTATATTACAAAATCATGCATCCACAGGGTTTCTATTCGCACGTGAAATATCACAAACAGTTCGATACATTCCTTCGTAGATCAAATTTTAGAAACATATTAGCAACATCGTTAACTTCGAGGTACTTAAATTCGGTTTGATAATAAAAGCTGAAATCATTGACGTATAAATTAGTTTGATTAAAAGCAAGGAACATAAATAAAATAAGGTCAATACGTCTGAAGGACAGCATGGTACCTAGCCAAGGCTAAAAGCGCTCGTAAATGCGGCACTGAATTTTTTATTGTCAATACCTTTACTACTCTACCGGCCACTTTTTTTCCAAAACATTGGAACATACAGTCGTTAATTAGAAAACGAATTTTGAAGACAACGCGGTCTTTCATTCTTTGGTCTATGATTCTACGGTAGTGAATTGAAAATTGAAAAATTCTAATGGTCATCTATACTAGCAATAAATCTGAAGAGTCTGTTTTTTTGTCTGAACGCGCTAATCTCTGGAACTACCAGTGGGAAATTATTTTTGTATATGATAGCCCCTTTATGAGGAAGGCTATACGGGAACGGGAAATTCCTATGTGAACGGGAAAAAATGGGATATGCGCGTACGCAGTCGCGGGCAAAAGTTAGTATTTAATATTTTTACTAAACAGTCAACAGGTACGATGAAGCTATGATTTGCAATCCCCAACGCCAAATGACATTTCTTCAGAACAATGCAATGGCATCAGTGCTTTGTTTATCTCATAATAACATAATCCATACATTCATAGTGTAAGAAACGTGAAGGGCCCACATTGGAGACTATAGCTTCAATGATCATTCAATTCCTGAGATGACACGAGACGATTGTACCATCTTCAATTATGATGAAGCACAATCACAAGGTTCAAACGAATTGATGAGAACCAAATAAACAAAATAACTTGTATAGCTTTGTTTATAATGAGGTTGCAATGTATCAATGGACTATTGATTGACATTCATAGTTGCGTCGAGTCGGTTGAACATCGATCGTGCATTTAAATATGCGTGCGTGTGCGCCTCGTTCCTTTTATCTGCGTTATGGACGCGATATCGAGTGTGTAGGAGTACCGCCCTTGGCGCGCCTCATATTTGTTATTCATTAGAACATTTTGAAATCTTATCTATAAACATTCACTAACAAATTGCTTGTTTACTTTATCAGATAGTTACCTTAAACCTACTGCAGTACCCTCTTTTGGTTAGTGTTTTTCGAACCTTTCATGAAAACTGTTGGAAAAAAATCTTAAATATAGTTTTACTTAAATTTTCAGTATAGTTGTCAAATGTCTGTTTAAGTTTCATTTATTACCTTATTTCCGTCAACGGAAACGTATGTAACTGGATAATTGATGAAACCTGTTATGTATGATGTTTAATGCATAAAGTGATGTCAACGGTTCAGGCTACGGTTGCTTTAAAACTGCAGTATTCATTAACATTAACTGTTTTAGCGAGATATATCGTTATCGCTTGGCGAACAAAGGAAATGGAACTAGAAATACTGGCTTTTATCGATAAGGTGACGAGAGCAACGACCTCGTCAATGTTCTTTTATCTTATTGTTAGACATAGGTAATAGGTAGATTATTGCGACAGTTTATGCAGAAATATGTAAAAAGATGCGCGTGGGAATCATTTTGCTGATTACGTAATCAATCAGACTACCTATACCTACTTATTTTTTTGCCTCTTCGCCCCACGTCCACACTATTCATATTTGCATTTTAATTTCATGAGAAATATCAAAATTTTAAAATATATTTATTTTTCTTTGTAGTTGTGCAAAAATCTTAATTCAAAATAAATATCGACTCAAATTTTTCAGCGGATGATAATATTATTCATTCTCTGTCATTTCAAAGAATTTATGAAAGTTTTTCCGTCTGCAAAGACACACTATTTCTGTATCAGATATTTTGATTGCATAACTGAAATATTTCTATCAGGAAACCATTTTCCCTAGTAACAGGTTGAGAAGGAAAATATCGAATAAGTGTTCCTATTTTGGAACACAAAAAAATTTTGTTCCGCACTGATTGTGCCGTAATTGTTTTTCGTTTAAACGGGAAATATAATAAACAACTCGACCAAAACTTTTTCTTTGTTTTACTTTCTCCATTGTCTAATTCAAACAAGTGAAGTGTCGACAAGTCTACATGAATCAAAAGTGTACCTGCCACGCTGAGCCAGATTTATTGACTTAAACGAAAGTAGTTTAATTGATAAAAACAATGTTTGTTCTGACAAGTGCACCGTATCACGCAAAGTTACAATACATTACCTTTAGTAAAGACTTTGTCAGGTTTTAGACTTCAAAAGATAGCCCCACTCCCAAATTAAAATGCTTCAAGCAAAAGTATGCCAAAGGTTTAGTAGATTGAATCTTCTTTTTTGTTTCTCTCTCACAGACTGAGCTGGGTCACAAAATAAAAGACAATAGATACTCAGCTATCGCTATAGCACGTATTGTCTCTAAAACCAAGACCCCGTCTGAAGGGTCGCCTATAGAAAACGCTAAAAAAAGAATTCTCAAGCAGTCTGCTTCAAGTGTTACACAATAAAATTCTTCTTGACTTAGCACAAGATACGAGTAATTCTCGCTACTGTAGCAGGCATCCGTATAAAAACTATAAACATCATCATGTTATTTACCGATATGTTAACTACTTCATTGGAAACCAAGTTAAATTAACTGGAGTGAAGCGTGAAGGCGAATGTCCGGAATAATGATTATTTTCCTGCGTTTGATCTTCGGAGATGGCTGATTGTTTATTCGATTTGTGCAATTTTGTTCCTGGATACGAAGATCAACAATTTCCGCTTGGCTTTCCTCAGCATTATCGTTTCTATTGAACTGTTACTTGCTATTTTTAATCCATCTTTGGATTTCATTGAAGGTTTAGTAAAGACTTAAGTTTAGAGTTTTCTTTATAGGTAAAGGTATCTCACTTGCTTGTCGTTAGTAGCTCAATTCTGCTTGAATGCCATCTTTAAAGACTTGTCTCATTTTAATCACTATTCATAAGCATTCCTGCGTAAATCAATGTAGTACGAAGTCGTGTGAGTTCCAATCAGTGTACGACGGGAATGACGGCAGACTATAGCACTTCAGAGGCTTCTCAAACGCACGTGATCACTAGCAGGTTTAGCTGCAGTGTTTCATTGGACTACATGTTAGTTCTACTACTCAATGGGATTTATTAATGCATGTATTACGTCAGCGTAGACATTGCTGTCCTACATTTTTGATCCCTAAATCATCAAATTGAACTAGGTATTTAAATGAACGGAGAAAAGTGATGGTCCTATTACGAAAGAATATCATCGTCAATCAAACTACTATTACCATTATAACATAGTCATTACTGTAGACGTACGATGAGTTGCTCCACCGCTCCACAATATTAAACGTCCATTCCAAACCAGAAATCTTCGCTTACGTAACGAAATGATTATATTTTTATATATATCTTATTACTATTTCTTTCATATGCGTGGATGTAGCTATGACAGGAGGAAATTACAACACCTGCTACAAAATTTTTCTTTCAGGTGACTAAGATTATGCCATTCGCTTTTTCAAAAATATATATTGCGTTGTTAACACGTGTTGTATAAATCAACCGTTCCTGACCTTATCGAAGAAGTTACATAAATATGGTGCACTGTTTCCAAATATATTGCAAATGTTGCATTGTTATATAGGTAGTTAACAATGTGTACTAGGTTATACAGCTAACTGTTTTATCTTGATTTCTTTGATGTAATGGTCGGTATATGGGTAGTGTTAGCGCCAGGATTCGCGCCGGTCAAACCGGTCGCCGTCCGCCGTCGGAGAATGTACTACAATCCAGTTCGAGCGACTCGTCGACCTGACTTTCTTTAGCTCCTAATACAGCTAACTTTAAATCTTAACCTTTTTGAACGCCATGAATGTTCAATTTGTCGGGAACGTCAATCGCTAACACGTTGGAAGCACGAAAATATCCTCGGTCGCCGTAAGGTATTCAAATTATGTATCCAAAGAACTTTGATGGATATAATAGTCACAACGTTCGTCGACGTAGGAAATTCGTTACTACGGATTTAAATTCAAAATTGATTCTTCGTGTTTAGAAGCATTGTAGAATTCAGGACAGTTGCTGTTTTGGTTGGTTTGAGCATTGATGTAACTATTGGCTTTTCTAGAAAAACATGTTTTAGACTTTTATATTAACCTTTAAACAGGTTGTTTTTTTATTTGATTATTATTTTCGATGTTTAGCTCGAATTTTATTTTCTCTACTTAGGACTAGTGATACATATTATTCACTAAAATTTTCCATGACCAAAAGTATATATTTTAACATTGGAAACACTAATACTCAGTTCGTCCATTGTGAGTGCACATAAATACTGCAACAATATCATACGGTTTTCCTTTGTTATAATCAAATACTGTGCACGTCAATCAAAAATGGCGTGTACTGACATTGGTATTGATCGCGCCGCAAGGAAATTCCAGACTATTTCAGGGAAGACGTGATTAGCGTGGCCAGTTTTAGTGCGCCGGGCTTGCTGCTATGTCCAAATGTGGTTTTATTTTATACATACCTAAGCGTATACGTTTACTAGCCATAAGTACCTTGTAGGTACATCGCGCGACACTGATTTATCCTCAACTACCTCAAAGCCGTGCGTGCGACAGAAATGGCTGACACTACCCTGCTGTTTCAAAAGCACCTTTATCTTTACAAGTCATATGAGGATATGAACTCTCGCGTAGTTTGGGATGCGAGAGTAAAAGGGATGGACATCTATGCGTGACCGTTCTTACGAGCGGAGGATGAAGCGGGCTGTCGCGATACATAAATCGATAGGCGTCTCCAATCGTACCTTAAAGTCATGTATGGAATAAGTTACACTCGGAGTTTAACAGCTGAACAGCTATAAATCATGTTTCTTTGAAGATTATATTGACGTCTTTGTGTGTGTCTATAGTATTATATTTGGTTAGGAGCATGCGTATAACGCAGGTCTCAAGGAGAACGGATGGAATCGAGGAGGGGGAGTCAAGAGGTCCGGATGGAGCGACGACAGAGCCCGTCCTTGAAAGAGCTTGTTTTGGCAAGGTTACATGTGTCTGGCACATTGTATAAACGTGTGTAGCTTTTATCTTATCTTCTTTATTTGTCTTCTCTTCGCAAAATATCGCATATATTGCAACGCCTACGGCTCTAATTATGTACAGACGCCAGCACTTCAAGTTACAACAATCTGTCAAATTTCTTTAATAGATTTTCAACTTTTCCGAAGCATTAGGTTCAAGGTTGGTGCTGGCGTCTGTACACCGTTTTTTTCCTTCAGTCTACATTTATCATCCTGCAGGTTTCATTACGCGGCTATTAATTCCCCAAACTGATTACTCACTGGTATGACCGGTAATGAGTTACAGTTTTAGTCATACACGGAGTCATACAAACAATCCCGGACCGGATGACGTGAATCTCGCGAAAATAATCTTAAGACGAGGGCTGTATTTATAAACAACATTCAATGGTGTGAAGTAATCCACCGCAATGGAAAAGAACCATTCTGTATTGAAGGGATTTAAAAAACACATTCGGGTTTCTTGAATAAACAAGTTTTATGGTTATTTCTTCAAACACAGGCGAGGATCAGTGTTATGTAAGCACCTTGACAACTAAAGATTTACCTAGTAACTCACTTTTGACTCCGAAAATGGTTTCATTTGTAGATTTACTTTAATTTGTGTGGATCAAGTTGTCGCGATTGTGGTAAAACAGATTTAAACAGTACTGATGCCATATTGTAACGGTTGATCGAGACCGGTAGAGATATAATGGGATTTGTGCAAAAACTATCGCGTATGTGCGTTGCATCTTTGTAATCATCATCAATCAGTTTGCTGGAAACTTTACTGTTAAGTCTCACCGTGCAGTCTCAATGCAATATCATTTACTTTTCTTTACACCACAAAGAAAAGTAAATGATATTGCAGTGAAAACATAACTTCCACTTACAAGTAATTAAAGTCTTCATGAATTAATATTTGCTTTCAACAAAACTGCTCTTTGCCACGAACATTATTGATTGAATTACCTTAACGACTGTATGTACGTTTGTTGGTCAAGATTCTCTGAAAGCTTTTACCTTTTATAAATTGCGGTTAGGCAAAATATTTTTACTCTACTACTACGTGAGATCACCTCAAAACAACAACGTAGGCCGTGTGAGTGTGTGCAGACAGTACTATAATCTATTTTAAATTGATGGAAGGTCAGCGTATTGAAATGAACACCGGTACGATGTGCACATAGTGTTAATTTAGAGACGAGCTGCAGCGGCAGGACGCTGGCTCCTAAAATATTGTGGTGATTATTCAAGAAGACTTTTGTGACAGTTTAATAGTAGACTTAATTTACTTGTCTGTTAGTAAATTAACTCTACAACCATACACCACAGCTTTTGGAATAGGAGAATTTATTGCATTCATTCATCCATAAGTTTCAGTTGATTTCAGTTCCAAGCAAGAAAATAGATCTATTGGATCAGGAGTTTAAGCTCATCAACAAGCCCATATTTATACAACCTCCGCTTCTGCACTTGTATCGATTTTATAAATAGCCGTGCAGCAATCAAATCTGCACAAAACAGCCATTTTGCAAGGTGTTGTATCGCGTTGGCGAATTCAAGGAAACAGCGACATATGGCCTGCCTGGGATGCGTCACACAGCGAAACTCTGGTCTGCCTGATATCAATATAATATTTATACGAAGGTAGGCATATTGAGTAGGTATACTACAGTGTGTATCTGTGCAAATGACTGGGTGACGTTACGTCATACCTCACATAACAAATGTAATAAAACGTACTTCACGAGGGCTCGAGGATACAGTTATTGAATGCGCAATATACGGAAAAACGAAGAGATGCGCTGTATTTATTCGTTTCCTCATTAAAATATATTTTTAGACGGTAATTAGAAACAATTTGTATATTTATATTGTTACGTAAACATGTGCACTACTTTACAAACAATGTAGGTTATTAAGAACAGAAATAATGGCGACAAAAACTTGAAACCTTTCGCAAAATCAAGAAGTTTACGCTGTCAATATAGATTGAGCATGATGGATACTACATCGAATTTCGTATTATTAAGGTGAGCTGCCTTGCTGAGTCACTTGATTTTAAAGTATTAAATTGTTTTTATTGAAATGCTCGCTAAACAATGACAAAATAGCATATGTTTTTAATATTAATCAGTTTTATGATTGTGTTTGACATACATTCACAGTTTTTTGCGTTATCTCTTTCAAGTAATGTGTTTACTTATTTTTTTCCTCTTTCTACATCCATAAAATTCTACAATACTGTGTCGATAGCCAGATAACACAAAAAATAATTAACCTCACAGGTTAAGGTAGTAAAGTCATCAATTTACTGAACTTGTGACAAATGAATCGATCGTATTTGCATTGTTACCGCAAGCTCATATATTAACAAGTGGCTAACTAGGGGATTGTATTCAAAATCACCACGCTGAAAGCTATGGTCGTTGCACCTGGTTTACTCGAGCATGTAATTGGTACGGCCTACGCCTGCCAGTGTTTTTGTGGCTGTATTACTTGCTAATGAAGTCATTGTCAGGGATATCGATGGGTATGCAGATACGAGAAACATTTAAGCTGTTTGTGTTATATTTTTTTCGCCGTAATGGCTTCTGCAGATGGTTCAGTGTCATATATCTTTCAAGTGCCTCGTTATTTATAAAAACTGTATAAGATTAGATGAATCTGTGTCCCATTAACAATTACTTTAGTGAGCCACACTGACCACACATGCTTCAAAGACTTCTTGACGTCATAATACCAAGCGATGACGTAAACCGAAAGAGAACATATTTTAATTACATAACGTAATTTTGCCTGAGAACAAGATAACTGCAACTTACCGGTAACTAAAGGCAGATTTCGAAAGCATTTATTAGAGTCGCCCATCTATACAATATTCACAAAGATGCATGCTTTGTTGTTCGCCCACGTACATGGCCAATCAAGTAATGGGTACATAAAATTTCTAAAAACCGTAAAAAGACATAGCGGTGTTATTGTCGAAAGTTAAAAATCCATTCATATCATTAAAGAAGTAGATTACAGTCATAAATCGGTTTTATCTATATGAGAAGTGGCCCAAAATCATTTTACATCTGACATTTGGGATTGGATAGATATACTTATTAGAGACAAAATATCCGAATAATAGGATAACGCTGCATCTAAATTGGACCAGCTTCAAAGGCCTGAAGAAACAATTAATATTCAACGCTAATGTCCACTCTCACGAAGAATCATTTGTCTTGATAGATCGACATATGGGATTCTCAGCTTGTTTGTTGAACATGTGATTGATGGTGCACCACGTGTGCTTTATATGGGTAGATTAATGAAGACGACCTTAAAATTTACGAAATCATTCCGAGATGACGCTTCCAAGATAATTTCCTAACACGACACGTTAATGACGTACACGGAATACGGCGCGTCGTTGCTTTTAGACCTTACTTCTCTTAAAGCCATAAAAACCACATAAAGAACTGGTTGACAATAAACTGCGTACCAATTAAAAATAATGTTCAAAGAAAACACCGGCCCAAATAAAGCTTACATTTTATGGCGTTTTTGGTTGGTATTGGGAAACATGTGGGAACGCCTGGATTACCTGAAGTGTTAATAATTGAAGCTGACTTTCTAATAAGAAGATTACACAGACAATTACATGCATTAGAAACAGGATTAGGTAGTCTCTTATGCTGTGGATCACAGAAATTATAGTTTAACGTCGACGGCCCATGGACCCTCTTCTAGCTGCGATTATCCAAGGAAGGGGCGCTAGTATTATGTGGGTAGTTGCGAATCGCAGGTCGTTGGCCCGATGCCCACATGTGTGGGTGCCCTGAGAAACCAGGCTCTATTTTTATAGCCTTCTTACATTTTAATTTCTTTAGCATGTTGCAAATCGATATTTTTAACAACGCATGAAATAAATACCTAGTATGGCTGGAATGATAGTTCATTTGCAAACACACATAGCGAATTTAAATTAGTTCAAGTTTAGTTAGAAACCGATACTAAAAATAGCTGACATCGCATCGTCCTGAGTTCAAATGCTCAGTTACAAATTCATTGCTTTAGTTTTACGCTAGACAGGTAATTACTAAATTAACAATGATACTAAATTACAAGTGCCACCGAGTAAAGAAACTTGGAAGCAGTTTATGAGCTAACTTGCGCCAAAGTGTGCGGCATATGCAAATAACAAGCGGTTTGCAGTAGACAGACAGTATGCTAATTCAATGTTTCCATCGCTAGATCTAGGCCACATTTCCTCTGAGGAAGAGTAGATAAAGTGCAAATGGCGACGCATTTAGCAAATATTCACGAGTTTCGTTTTTCGTCCTATTTCGTTTGATATGAATGAATGAGCACAAGTTACAAACATATGGAGTATTTATTTATTTTCTGTTTGCAGTTCTGTTGCGTTAATCTTGATGTTTCATGAAACCAGGCGCCATTTTATATCAGAGCATTATTTTATAATAAACACACATGATTCAATCTAGTTTTCAATGCATATTAGCTGATAAAATGCTGCTATTTTTTAGAAAGCCAGCTTCGGGAAGGCTATAACAATTAACCACGCTTACGATTAAAATAGACACGCAAACTAAAGTTAGTTTGGAAACTGAGACAGGGTCCAACATACCGGTTGTGGTTATGAAACCATTTTAACACACGCAAATGTGCGTAAGGTCACAGGTTACTCACGCAATGCAGTAACACTTGTAATGCGTAAATCATGTAATAAGGATACAATTATACAATTACACAACCAGCCGGCAATAAATTTTAGACTGTAATATTGCAGGCATGTAAAAGTTTGCTTGACAATTACACAAACACAATGTTGGTGAAGAATAAAGAAGAAAAAGCGGTCTAATCTAAATAAGAAAATTAGCTTGTTCATTGAGTATTCAAAACGACTACGATGGGTTATCGAGACGGACGTGCGTCGTGTGCCACTGTCGATGTTGAAGTGAATGTTAAGATTCGTCGTGAATATCAAGTATGACAGAATTTTAAATGGTTTCAATAATATTGACTGCATTATTATGCGCGTGAGAGTTTATAGCGAATAAGAAAAGTGAAACGGTAGTAAATAAAACCATTAAACGGCTAAAATAGTGTTCATTCAGCATCCAGTTTCTATTCTGTGTTTTATTATTATCTATCTATATTATGTCTGTCTTCCTTTAGAGCATGAGTGGTATACTTATTACAAAAGTAAAATATGGGTATTTATTTTGGAGATCATAATTTCGTGTATTTTTACTGCATTCAGTATGGCTCAGAAATGCGCCATCGATTGTATACTAGCAGTTACTTTAGCGGAGCAACAAAATTAATTTTAAACGATATAATCGATTGAGAAGCCATTATTTTTGGGGCTTGATACTGCCAGTGGAACGGAAGTCACAAGCATAGCAATGAATGACAATGAAGACAGTCATAAATCATAATAATTCGATGGGCTATTAGTCCAAAACTTTAACCGCTATTATTTGGTTCGGGCTAACAAGTACTTAGATGGAAAACTCTTAACTGTAACAGGAGCTTGAGAATTCGGACTACTGTAAAGCTTCTAAACTTCTAAACTAATGTAAAGAGTTGGAAAGCAAGATGCTTCGGAGATTCCATGTCGTAAAATGCATAGGCAGAATCGTATGGTCTGAAAATTACGATCAAGACTTTCTAGACAACATGATAAAATATCCACTTCTGCAATAAACTTTCGTTCTTCGATATTTTATCGTTTCCATTTCCTAAGGGCATGTTCCTTGATTGGTTCATGACTCTGGGTGCAAGAGAAAAGAGCATTCAAATGAAAAGAACGTACAGCTTTATGATTTTTGCCAAAAGAAAGAACCTAAGACCTAATTTGAATAAGAACGCCATATGTTGTATATTCAAAAAGGGTATAGGAAAAGGTGTTCCCTTACTGTGTCCTAAACGCAAGGTGGGGCAGACATCTGCGACCACTTGCGGTCGAATCACGGAAGAATCAATGCAAACACCTGTCTTGCGGCAGCAAAACTTTTTTTTTTGATGATTTGGCTTTCATAACAGGTGCGATATTTTAGCATATGGCAGAAACACAAAAGAAATTATATTTATGCAAAAAAAAATCTTTATGACGCAGATGGTATATTGCATGCATTCGAAAAACTTAGTATCTGATTTCCTTACGATTATTTTTAAAAACGCGTGGGACTGACAAACAGCTAAGATAATACACGGTTGACTTCTGTTTATCTTTCATTTTTCGTGAGATGGAAAATCTTTCTTGAATCAGCCGACTTTATATAGGTAGGGAAAGAGTGTTTCCATGAATAGGTAATTAGGTAAATTCCTATATGTTTACCTGAATAATATAAATTACTTCCCGCTGAACTAAGAAGCTAGTATCGATTAACTATTGGGCACACCTCTTGAGAACTGTTCGCGAATTGTTCTCATTTTAATTTTACGTGTTTCCCGGCCTTCTGGCATTTGGGTCAGCTGGATCGACTCCAAAAGATTTAGCTTGACACATTGAGAAAAAGTTATGTTTACAAAACGGCTTTGTATCATCTGTAGAATTATGACGAGCCAGCTGATTTATTTCGCATATTCATCTTTTGAATATTGTAGTAAAAGGTTTTAAAAAAGTATTGTACATTATCACACTTCACACTAATATTTAAAAGGCGAAATTTTGGGTGTGTGTATGTTTGTTACTTCTTCACGCGCAAACGCCTGGACCGATTTAGATGAAATTTGGTATAGGTATTGTTTGAGCCCTGGGAAAGGACATAGGGTATTATAGGGTATAGTTTTTATTCCGGGAGTATGTTCCCTTGGGATAATTTTTGACGCGGGCGAAGCCGCGGACGGCAGCTAGTAATAATATAAAATGCGGAAGTTACTCTATCCGTCTGTTAGTTTGTTTGTTACCTCTTTATGTCGGCTCAACGGATTTAGATGAAACTTGGCACAAGTGTAGATCATGTCCTGGATAGCACATAGGATACTCTTTAACCCGGGAGTATGTTCGCTTGGGACCATTTACACGCGGGCGAAGCAGCACCATTCTTTGTAATCCTTTGTACATGACCGAATCATAAAAGACAATTTTTAAACAAAAAACGAGGCGAAAAACGCAACAATGTAATGAATAATAGAATCTCATCAGTTCCTCATAATGCTCAAAGGGAATAAAGCAGACGACAGTAAAAAACTCTTTCATTTTCCCTATAAAACAATAGGCTTATGTGAGAGACTTTTACCATTATCTTCCAACGCGAGTCATGGGAATAGATAATAATAATAATTTATAATAATAATAATAATTTATTTATTTGCAAATAAGGACACATAAAAAACACAATAGTTATAGAGAACACAATTTAAATGCTAATTTAGTTGAACTCTGGTACCCAAATTAAGATTTAACTTGTGTTATGGGTACCAGGGCCCTCGCACTTATTAATCTATTACAATATTATATTAGGTAGCGGAACGTGTTCACGTGAGCAAAGTTGCACACAAATAATAAAAACTTTGCAATTGTAAATAAAAGAGAAATAAAGTAAATAATTAAAAACTAGATGTAAAGTATGTGGTATGTAGGAGTGAGTAATTTATGTAAGTGGTGTAAGTGGTGTGGGGGTGTGTAAGTGGTGTGTGTGATGTGTGAGGGTGTGTAAATTTGCGTGTAGATGATGAGTGTACGTGATTGAGGTGTGTGATAATGCAGGCAAGGGGTCCCATTACGCTATTGATAATTTAAGGAGGTTCTCAGTTTCGTCATATGCTTTGTTTAGGAGCCAGATTGACACCTTCCTTTTACATTCGAATCTGGTGAGTGGGTAGATGTTGCAATATTTGTTTATTTTATTATATAAATGACATCCAATCACATTGTAGTGCCGTGCAGCCAGGGAGCTACGATACCGCTGGGTTTCACACACTACGTATGATCGGCGCTTTGCTGTTATAGCTTTGTCGTACACTAGAGTACTATGCTTTCTCAAAACCGTTCCCAGAACAAATAGCTGTCTCACCGATAAAGTTTGGCAGTCCTCCATAAGCTGAACTGTCGGATACCTGAAGGGTTTAAAGGACATGACCTTAAGCACAGCCCTCTGTGCACGTTCTAGAGGTAGTAGAAGGGTCTTTGCGGCACCTCCCCATACAGTTATACAATATGTCAGGATGGACTGACATAGGGCACAATATACCATCATCAGAGTGTTTAGTTCAAGAGAATAGCGAAGTTTTTTAAATATGTAGATAGTCTTACGAACTCGAGCGGTGAGAACCGTTAGGTGATTTTTCCAGCTGATAAATGGATCAATATATACTCCAAGGTATTTTACTTGTGTAGACCTGATTAAGGTGGGACAATCACAAGGTGAGGAGGAGCCACTTAAAGTTATTGGGTCGCAGCTATGGGCTTTGAGAGTAAAGTTTTCATTAGATGGTTGAGAGGAAGATGTCAGTGAAAAGGTCATGTAGGTCGTTTTGCTTGGGTTAAAGGTTAAGAGATTGCCTGACAACCAATGCAAAACTTGACTTAGTGCCTGTTCGGCTCTGGTGAAAACCTCAGCCCAGCTCTTGTCATAGACGAGAAGCGCTGTATCGTCAGCGTAAGTGAAAATGGCACAGTTGGAAAGGGGGAGCAAGCAGAGGGAGTTGATATATAGGAGGAAGAGAGTAGGACCCAAGATCGAGCCTTGTGGTACCCCAAAGTTTAAAGAAGTAGTTTCACTTACAAAAGAGTCGATCTGAACAGACTGAGTTCTATCAGAGAGATAATCTTTGAAAATCCGGAGGGCATATCCACGAATTCCCATCCTTTCCATCTTCAACAAAAGCTGTGGAACAGAGACAGTATCAAAAGCTTTTGTGAGATCCAGGAAAATGCCGAGACATTTTTGTTTTTGATCAAGGATAGTAACTAATTGATCGACAAGAGAGCCCACAGCATTTTCCGTAGATTTGCCATGCCTAAAGCCGAATTGGTTTGGCGCTAAAATGTTATTACTTTTCAAAAAATTTTGCAGTCGAATATTAAGCAATTTCTCAAGGACTTTTGATAATGCAGACAACACGGATATTGGCCTATAATTATTTACACTGTCTCTGTTCCCGCTCTTGTAGATTGGGTGGACGATGGCCCTTTTGAAAACTTTGGGAAAGATTCCGCTTGACATGGAGACATTGCAAANAATAATAATAATTTATTTATTTGCAAATAAGGACACATAAAAAACACAATAGTTATAGAGAACACAATTTAAATGCTAATTTAGTTGAACTCTGGTACCCAAATTAAGATTTAACTTGTGTTATGGGTACCAGGGCCCTCGCACTTATTAATCTATTACAATATTATATTAGGTAGCGGAACGTGTTCACGTGAGCAAAGTTGCACACAAATAATAAAAACTTTGCAATTGTAAATAAAAGAGAAATAAAGTAAATAATTAAAAACTAGATGTAAAGTATGTGGTATGTAGGAGTGAGTAATTTATGTAAGTGGTGTAAGTGGTGTGGGGGTGTGTAAGTGGTGTGTGTGATGTGTGAGGGTGTGTAAATTTGCGTGTAGATGATGAGTGTACGTGATTGAGGTGTGTGATAATGCAGGCAAGGGGTCCCATTACGCTATTGATAATTTAAGGAGGTTCTCAGTTTCGTCATATGCTTTGTTTAGGAGCCAGATTGACACCTTCCTTTTACATTCGAATCTGGTGAGTGGGTAGATGTTGCAATATTTGTTTATTTTATTATATACGATTTTTTTTTATTTTATTAGATGCAGATGCTCGGGTAAATTCTTTGTGTGTGATTGATGTCTAAGAGATACCAGAGATATGTNAATAATAATAATTTATAATAATAATAATAATTTATTTATTTGCAAATAAGGACACATAAAAAACACAATAGTTATAGAGAACACAATTTAAATGCTAATTTAGTTGAACTCTGGTACCCAAATTAAGATTTAACTTGTGTTATGGGTACCAGGGCCCTCGCACTTATTAATCTATTACAATATTATATTAGGTAGCGGAACGTGTTCACGTGAGCAAAGTTGCACACAAATAATAAAAACTTTGCAATTGTAAATAAAAGAGAAATAAAGTAAATAATTAAAAACTAGATGTAAAGTATGTGGTATGTAGGAGTGAGTAATTTATGTAAGTGGTGTAAGTGGTGTGGGGGTGTGTAAGTGGTGTGTGTGATGTGTGAGGGTGTGTAAATTTGCGTGTAGATGATGAGTGTACGTGATTGAGGTGTGTGATAATGCAGGCAAGGGGTCCCATTACGCTATTGATAATTTAAGGAGGTTCTCAGTTTCGTCATATGCTTTGTTTAGGAGCCAGATTGACACCTTCCTTTTACATTCGAATCTGGTGAGTGGGTAGATGTTGCAATATTTGTTTATTTTATTATATAAATGACATCCAATCACATTGTAGTGCCGTGCAGCCAGGGAGCTACGATACCGCTGGGTTTCACACACTACGTATGATCGGCGCTTTGCTGTTATAGCTTTGTCGTACACTAGAGTACTATGCTTTCTCAAAACCGTTCCCAGAACAAATAGCTGTCTCACCGATAAAGTTTGGCAGTCCTCCATAAGCTGAACTGTCGGATACCTGAAGGGTTTAAAGGACATGACCTTAAGCACAGCCCTCTGTGCACGTTCTAGANGGACCATTTACACGCGGGCGAAGCAGCACCATTCTTTGTAATCCTTTGTACATGACCGAATCATAAAAGACAATTTTTAAACAAAAAACGAGGCGAAAAACGCAACAATGTAATGAATAATAGAATCTCATCAGTTCCTCATAATGCTCAAAGGGAATAAAGCAGACGACAGTAAAAAACTCTTTCATTTTCCCTATAAAACAATAGGCTTATGTGAGAGACTTTTACCATTATCTTCCAACGCGAGTCATGGGAATAGATGCAGATGCTCGGGTAAATTCTTTGTGTGTGATTGATGTCTAAGAGATACCAGAGATATGTATCAAAGAGAATACGAAGTAGACAAATGCTGAAACTTGATACTGCGACTAACTATATTGCAGGTAGATTATATTTATACACGCTATGCAAATGTACCTACTGTGTTGTTAGGTACAATGCAAGCAATTTACTTGCTTAGCAATAACAGCGTTAATTAGAATCAGTAATGTAATTAGGGTCCTATTTAGCATAAATTCAATCTTGTTACGGTCGCGTGCCGTATCGTCCTCCCATAAGTTTGGGTTGGAAACAAAGAGGGCAGAGTGTGAGGCGGGGGTGCGATGCGTCATCGCGACCACGCACCCCCTGCGCACCCTCGCCCCAAAACATTGATCGAACTCATCGCCACAAATGCCATGCGCAAAGCCCGCCCTTTTTGTTTATATTTTTTTATATTCTCATCTTACAATTTCATTATTTGGTATTCTTCTAGGTACCTAAGTAACAGCGCCAATATTTTTCAAAAACATCTCGATATAGGTATCTACCTGAAAAATATTTGAAGCTGATGACTTCACAGATGATATCATAATACCTAATTACACGCTCTAATTAACGGTTTATTAAGTGGTAATTGGTACTCACTGGCATTCGTTCATGATCTCCTCCTGGCTGCGAACCTGCACCGGCGCCAGCTTCTCTACGCTCTCCTCGTAGTTACCGAAGCACTTGGTGATCTTCTCATCAAAAGTGTTCACCAAATCTTCGAGCGAACCGGAGAAAGTCTCCGTGAAATTGTCTCCTTCCCCGTTTGGCATATTGTCCTGTTTGCACTTCACCGGTTTAGGTTCCTCGTTATCGTTTATTTTGTTGGAGTCAGTTTTCATTTTGACCATTTCACTTTTGATATTTTTAATGTTGTTAAGACGAATGTCATTTCCATTGATGGTTTTTTGCGGGTAGTCAGCAGTGGAGAGACAGTCATCCGCCTCCTCGATTTGCGCGAGAGGCGCTTCGAACTCGAGCTCGGCCATTCTGCCAGCCGCTTCTCGCATGACCGTACAACCACTCGCGTTGTTTGACGCGCGTACACTGAACGCCGCCGAGCGCTTCCAGCTTGACGCTTCACGCCCGCCGCCACCGACCCTTGCGTCGCGGCCGTATCGTCCGTCGAGTCCGTATGGCACGGCAGCAGCAGCTTTGTCGCATGGGCAAAATTAAGTTTCGGCAAAATATGTCATGCCGGTAAAACCATTTGCTTCACTATTATGCCCATTTTCGTAAATAAAGGCCTAACTACAAGCATAAAGATTGCTGAAAATTGCCTGTCCAATAACAAAGGCATTCATTTTGGTGATACTTATCTAGTGTTAACCAATAAAAATGGATATAAGTCTTACTTAAGATACAATTGAATTCTTTGTTTTTGTATTGGATAGGAATCGGTAAGATAACAGCAATGTAAATATATAGCTGTGTATATTTCAGGATCTGTAACCATTAATGTTGGTTACCCAGCTATAAAGGTAGGTGAAAATTTTTAGCTAAAATGCCGGAATATTATAAGCAGAAACAGGTAGGTAGGTAATGGCGACCACAATAACTACGGAATATCAAGCATTGATGACTGGAAGAGGTTTACAAATTCATGTTGTCTGGAAGCTAGATAATAGAACGCAATAATTCAACTTACCAAATAGGTAGTCATTACGCAATGTACAAATTAGGTTAAATGTTTTTAAGAAGTGAACTTTGTTTAAATATACTAAAAGTTTGTTAAGAAATTACTTGGAGACTGTACTACAATGATAATATGAATTTTGTTTTGGTTTCGGATAGGCAAGATCAAAATTTACGCGCCATATTTGATGTGAAGGATGTCGAATTAGTTACCAGCTTGAAAAAAAAGTTCAAACAACGCTCAATGGTCTTTAACAACATTAAGTAAAAGAAAGCAATAGAAAAAAATGGTTTTTTTATTAGTGAAAATATAGTTTACAATTTTTTTTACAATCAGGGACACTACATTTCACCCATATGCCTCTTATTTTTCTTGGTGGCAATGACTTTTTACACAGTTTGACAGTTTTAGACATTGACATTAATTTCTCTATCATCTCAGTTGGGACAAAAATGGAAATTGCAAAATAATAACATGAACCACTTTCAAAATATTATTAGATAAATTATTTCGTGTAAATCGTTATGTATTTTTTTAAACGAAATTTTGATGTCAGAGCTATACGGGCATTGCTGAGGTGTTACAGGTAAATCTGTTAAAAAATGAAAAGACATTTTGGGTCTACGAATTATTATACCTTATTTTGAAGCGTAATTTGTTTTCAGTTTAGCAAGAAAAAATCACTATGAAGTCCTCAAGCTACGAAAAAATTGTTCTGATAAAGAAATCAAGGAAGCGTTCATACAAATGAGCAAAGAGGTGAGTAATTTAACAATCATAAATTGATGCAGTTTACATAAGAAAATATTAGGTCATTCTTCCTTCTATAGATAAGTTCCACTATACTTCACGCAGCGTTAGCATAGCAGTGATTGAGTTATTGTCAATTGACCTGACCACATTTTTTTCAACCACTTCATTAGACATTGATCAGATATCAACTGATTCAATATAAGGTGTTGTAGCCAGTTATAAATCAATATTGTTATTTTTATATATTCCAGTACCATCCTGACAAAAACAAAGATGTAAAGGCACAGGACCGCTTTGTGCGAATTGTAGAGGCGTATGAAGTACTGGGCAAGCCATCCAGCCGAGCACGTTATGACAGCATAACAGAGGTAGAAAGCAACAGTCATGCTGCATCTTCAGCCTCATATGTGTACAAATCACATGTGCCATACAAGTAAGTAGTAAAGGTTATCTCCCTTCAATCAGTTGTGAGACTATCATAATAGGTAATTTTATCAGGCTTCACTCCTGCTCATTGTAATATTCTCATGTTAGATAGCAGCATCAAATCAAATAAATTTTTCTGCTACCTCCAATTTCTGCATTACTTGCTGTAATGCAGAAATTGGTGTTTTCAGGCACACAACAAGTGCATTGTTGTGTGCCTGAAAACACCAGTCAACAAATTTTGAACTTTTGAATTTATCAGAGTTCTTACTGTTTTTATTATTTCATACCGTGAACACAAAACATATTCATAATTAAAAGTTTTCTATCACATCTCAGGTTTCAGATAGAGCACCTGGAAAAATCACCTTTGTTCTACAAACTGTAAACTTCAATGATGAAAAGCAAAGTTGGATGCGGGGTATTAAGAATCCCAAATTAAAATTAATTGGGATTTTTGGAACACGCATGTGATATTTTGATGATCAACAACTAAAATAACACGACAACAGAATTTAGGTTGTAGCTTTTTTTTTACTGCCCGCGATGTTTGACCTAAACTTGAATTAAAAACCAAATAAAAATGTGATTTTAACCACTTTGAGATGTGATATGAAAATAAAATGTTTCCAGATATTTTTCATTAGGCATCCTGATTACTAAATAATATAAATCTAATAAGATATTTTTTTAGTGTTGACTAGTGAAACCTGTCAAAATATGGCATTAATTAATACAGGATTCTAAACTCATAATACTCAATACAGAGACTTGCCCTTAGGCAGTACAACTTATGTTTAAATACTAGCCAGCTTAGCTTCTCCCTATTCACACCACCACATGATCGGTTATCATCAAGTAAGTGTCTACTCTAGGCTTGTGTAGTGGTCAAATGCAAGCGATTAGGGACTGTATTACCTGCACATAGACATCCCATTGGGTCCGTTGTGCATTAAAAATGCAGGCCTATCTTTTATTCTTAAAGAAAAAGCAATTTGTGTACAAACTAAAATAACAAAATACTCTTTTCATTCCCCAGCCTACGTAACCATCCACAATACAGTTACTATTATGAAACCCAAGCTTCCAGGAAATCAAGCATGAATGAAAGTTCACCTGCGAAGAAGGTCCCTAACTATGTGATCATAGTAATGTGTACGGGTGTTGCATTGATTGGTATTATACTGCAAGTGTTTGTGATTAGGTAAGTTTAGTACAATTATAAATATTTTGTTCCATAGTGTGATGGCACTACTTTTAATATTATTGGTACCAACTTTTTCGTGTGGCTTGTCTACTGTGGCCTATCCCATTGAATCAACACATTTTTTCAGGAAGGAAACTTTCTATAAATGGCTTAATTTTTGAAATTTCGTTGTAAGTCCAGAGATTATAGAACAACAAAGTGTGTTGGTTAAAGAAGCCAAAAAGACTTCTCATGAAACTGTTTATTATGTCTTCAGCCTGTTTTCATAAATACTGGAGGCCAGTTAAAAGCCATTTTCTGAATAGACTTTGGAACTCTTGTAAATTCTCTAAATTGATGGCTAGTTAGAAGAAATTTTATAGTCTGATTCATTGCAGGAATTTATATGTATCTCAACGTCAGCAAGCTCAAGAGAAATCTAAACGTCTTGCAGAAGAGTTGGACAAAGTGCGGGCTGCTGCTCATACAAACGGAAATGAGGTAATCATAATTGGTTTAATATATTGTGGAATGGGGAACTTGATGGTTGAGCAAATTGTGTGACTATATCAATTTGTTGTGTGAAGTACAATAAGATAAAGATGTCACTAAAATATTACGATTTGTGAAATCATAAACAAAATCCGTGGAAAAATAGACCATTTTATTCTTTTATCCTTTTCACCCAAAACTTTTTGATGGCGCAAATTCAGTATAGACTTCTGGTAAAAGACGTTTAATTCTCATAAAGAAATTTACATTTCACTTACATGAGAACAAATTTAAATATAAAAACTAATCATTGTCCTTCGACACTCGGACTTACAATGAATGTAACTTGTTATTATTATATATTGTTTACCCACATTATTTATAAATTAACAAGGTTTGTTGGTACTCCCAAAAATCTAAGTTGTGCCACTACTCGAAAATACCCTGCTTAACGATAAAGACTTGCAAGTGACTTCACACGCAGTAGTAATGGGTTCGTTTACCATAGATTTTAAAAAGTACACAACTCTATAATTTTATAAGATTTCTATACAACTTTTTTTACTGCGTTTATTCTTTTCTTTAGGTTTTGAGAAGGAAAAAAAGATCTAAGTAGTCAAATACCTTATTTTACCACATCATGTAACACTTAATAATTTCCATATTTCATAACTTTCAGTTGCAGACTCGGATCTTGCTTGACAAGATTGTGGCAGCAGCTAACACAAATGTCGCAACAGCGTCCTTAGGACAAGCCCTGGCCAGCGAAAAGAAGTGATTCTCTTTCACATATTTATGTAGAACACTCAGAGGAATAACTAACTTAGAAGATGTCATTAACAGACAGATACTCATCTCTTTCTTCCTTGTGAAACATCCTGTGAGTTAGAAAGAGTGGCCTATATTTAGTCTTTGAATACTGGCTTTCTTGTCACCAGAGACTAAGGAGACGAAAAGCTTTCCTCTTTTAGGCCTCTTCCAGAGTGACTAGGGCGGGTGCGGGCGCGACTAGGTGGCTTCAGTGCAACACCATTTGTTGTAGCGGGCAGTAGAGGCTTGCCGTGTTTCCTTTGGGTAAAACAAAAGACGATCGCTTGCTCGCGATAGGCGCTCGCCATAGTCACACCAGTCGGTCGATTCCGTAAACATGTCGAAGTGAAGGCTTGGGTGAAGTGATCACGAGGTGAGCTGTCATTCCGTTTTGATTATATGGATTGACAGCTCACCTCGTGATCACCTCACCCAAGCCTTCACTTAGATATGTTTACAGAATCAACCGGCAGTATGCACGCAAACAAGGGTTTCATATGTTTGATCCATCGCGTCCGCCTCAGCACCCGCCCAATATCCTCACCCTAGCTGAGGGTTTGGATTTCAGTTCTCAGCTGTTGACCAATGAGGCTAAGGTTGACATAAACGAAGACAGTTTCTATGTTAGTTTTTACTCTGTGGTAGAGCATTAGACCATAGATTTGAAGAGATCTTAGTACATTTTTGACGAAACTTGACGAGTTGAATAATCTTTGACGATGAAAGTGATATGCTTTGTTTGATATAATTTATTTGTAAATTTGTAAACATTTACTTTGTTGTGGTTCCTGTTGTAATTTAACTTTGTAGAAGACACCTTTTGTCCTCATTGTACTACTTTAATTGTAAGTAGGTACGTCCTTGAGAAAAAACCATACTTTCGCATTTATACCATTTTTGTTACCCCACTTATACTGAAAGAAGTAAGCATAAATTTGGACAATCCGCTTTTGTATTTTTATCTCGTAGACATGCCGAATGATTAAAGTTTATTTTATCAGGAACCATTTTAAAGAAGTAGGTACCTATATAAGTAGATCAATTAAGAGTAAATTCTCCACAATTAGTACAACATTTTAGTATTAAAACAGTGTACATTATGTAAATATAGAGTAAAAGTTGTTATGTTTTGTAAATCTTTTCACTTTTAGCAAATGTTTCTGTACTTATGTTTTTGATGTTGTTTCAACTACCTCTGTATCAAATCTCTCATGTACATATTAATATTGTAGATTTTGAATATAACATATTTTTGTATGTACTTTACAGTAAGTACCTATCTTGTAGTTTCAATTCGTATTCTTTGTGTCTCGTGTTTGTGTATCGGAAATCATGCCAAATGAATTGTTTTGATTAGGTACTATTCAAAACAACGCAACAATGACGAACCACATTTCTAGGGCGTTTTGAACTAAAAATAAGTAGAGTTGTGAAAATCATTAGCACAAGTAGATACTGACAGCAAAATAGATTCTATTTTTAACCTGTTTTATTGATAAGTCGTAAGATTTTGTTTGTCATGGCATTTAAAAAAAAATAAAACGACGTTCATGAAATTATATTACAATACTGCAAAAATCATCAGTGTTGCAATATTAATTCATTCGTAGGATAAAAGTATATATAGGAACACACATGTAAGAATTTCACCCACGGCACTAGGCCATTCCCCTCGTCAAGCAAATTCCCATCTACAGGTGTTTTGAGGATCTGTTGGCGCTTGAATGATATTGTCAGTGGGTCCCTGTTTGGAAAATTATCTTCATAGAAAAAGAAAGATAACTGATTTAGTTACCGTTATAACCACGCTCCTAAAGATCATTTGCAACTAAACATCCACTAATTGTAAAACAAGACAGCGTTTACGTGACAGCGGGACGGCAGCTTATCTTAACATCGTATAAAAAATTTATTGAAGTTTTCTTGTAACAGCAGTAACTTGTACGGCGTTGACATGTGGGCCGGCGTCGGGGCACTGGCGTAGTCTTCCGTCCAGCTGATTGACTACCAATGGCGGTAACTACTTGCAGGACGCCAAACTCATTTGTAAACGCTGTCTTGTTTGTGGTAAGTTCAGCCGACCGTAGTCTATGGTAACACTTTGACACTGACAGCGCCTTTTCGTATTAACTTCCTTATACCGCGATTTTTGCTCCCAAACAAACTGTAGCTACCGACGGGGGCGGCTCTTGCGTCCTACCCTCTCTTAGTTCTTGAGCTTACTTGCGTCAGTCAACAATGTTAATTCTATTTGAGTTTGGATAATGATGAAAAGAAAATCAAAACTATCCGAAGCGAGGTGCAAAAATTTTCGAGATTTTGTTTGTAAGAGAGATGTAAGAACATTCCTGAAAAAAAGACTTGCTACAGCCGTCGCCAGAAAGAAAGGCGCAACCCATAATTATTTGGGGGAGGAGAGTTTATTTGTGGGGTGACACCCATGCTAGCTACGCCACTGCAAACAAATATCCATAATACTAATGGATTGCATTGTCTTATA
>NDFZ01003835.1:0-38771 GCA_002192655.3 Mamestra configurata
GTCTGCTAGGTTATATTATGCTAATAGATAATGTTATTATATCTTGAAGAATTTTATTAACGTTTTGAACGTTTTAACCCTAAAGCGCTACATAACTAGCATTCTACCGAAGTCAAAAATAAATAATTGGTGTTACAAATATTGGAGGTACAAAGGTTTCTGGGAGTCAGGAATCCAAACTAGGATACCCTGTGCTATGGACTCCTGCCCCCCCTCGCCAAGATTGGGATTGTCACGATAATTGTAGGACATGTAAGACTATTGTAAGAAAAGACTAAGAAAAGTAATAATAAAATTTAAAAACAAAAGGTAAAACGTGTGTGTGTTAGCGTGTGAGTGTGAAGTGGAAGGTGTCATGCGTGTGGTGTGATGGTGTGTGTGTGTGCGCGTAAAGATGGATGTGTAGGTATGCGAATGTGTGCGTGAAGTGGGAAAACGCGAGTCGTGCTTGAGTAAAAAAGATAGTCTGATTCCATAACTACCCTAGCTTCCTTCTTGGGATTACTGGTTACATACCAGCTCGACCTAGTCATTGTCAAGCCAATTTGCAGACCAAGGGTTAAGCTTAGCTCGCATAGCTGAAGTAATTTTTCAAACTTGTGTGCAGCGCATTAAGTGGAAACCATCCACCGCGAGCGGAGCGGACCCATTACTGATATCTGTTACCTCGCAAGAGAAAACTTACATGCGTTTCCACCAACTAAGAGTCGAGCGGAAATGACTCGGCGAGCAAAAAAAATTTAAATGAGGTCGCGGTGGGAATCAGACGACGTTTAATCATCTGATCCCCACCGCGACGATTGACTGAACTCTTTCTTGGTGGAAACGCATACCAATTTCATGACAACGAAGTCGCTCCACTTATCCATTTTCGGCTCAGTACTGTTTCGCGGTGTAAAAGCTGTTCAAATATTAAAATCACAGCTATTTTATTTATTTATTTTATTTTATTATGGGCAATAAACAGCAGTATATAATACAATAATCTCAACACTTAGTCAATAGGAGTAGCATATATGTACACTGCTAACGACGTTATTATACAAAATAGCTATGCCAGCTAATCTTAACTTCCCGGGTCAATGGCGCTTTGTGTTTCACGCGCGCCTCAAAGAGATGTCAGCATAGAAGATGGGCCCCACTAGGGCCAGAGCCTGCCAGGGTTGCGAAATTTGTTCGAAAGAGTCACAGCGGCCCTGGAACGCAAAGGGCTTTAGAAGGAACACGGATGAGTTCTAGTCAGTAAGAGTCTGACACGCCCTTCCGCTCCACCCAGAGCGGAAGAAGTCANAGCCAATTTGCAGACCAAGGGTTAAGCTTAGCTCGCATAGCTGAAGTAATTTTTCAAACTTGTGTGCAGCGCATTAAGTGGAAACCATCCACCGCGAGCGGAGCGGACCCATTACTGACATCTGTTACCTCGCAAGAGAAAACTTACATGCGTTTCCACCAAAGAGTTTAGCGGAAATGACTCAGTGGGCAAAAAAAATTAAAATGAGGTCGTG
Source organism: Mamestra configurata (assembly GCA_002192655.3). Taxonomy (NCBI): domain Eukaryota; kingdom Metazoa; phylum Arthropoda; class Insecta; order Lepidoptera; family Noctuidae; genus Mamestra; species Mamestra configurata. The sequence continues at coordinate 1,506 of NDFZ01003835.1, forward strand.
ACGATTGACTAAACTCTTTCTTGGTGGAAACGCAAACCTATTTCATGAAAACTAAGTCCGCTCCACTTATCCATTTTCGGCTCATTACTCTTTCGCGGTGGATAAGCTGGTCAAATGTTAAAATCATAGCTATTTTATTTATTTATTTTATTTTATTATGGGCAATAAACAGCAGTATATATTACAAAAATCTCAACACTTAGTCAATAGGAGTAGCATATATGTACACTGCTAACGACGTTATTATACAAAATAGCTATGCCAGCTAATCTTAACTTCCCGGGTCAATGGCGCTTTGTGTTTCACGCGCGCCTCAAAGAGATGTCAGCATAGAAGATGGGCCCCACTAGGGCCAGAGCCTGCCAGGGTTGCGAAATTTGTTCGAAAGAGTCACAGCGGCCCTGGAACGCAAAGGGCTTTAGAAGGAACACGGATGAGTTCTAGTCAGTAAGAGTCTGACACGCCCTTCCGCTCCACCCAGAGCGGAAGAAGTCATTTGATGATTTCCCATCCTTAAAAAAAAAAACGCTAGTCTTAACTTAGGATAGCTCCAATTCTGCAGCCAGCTAATGTCAACAAATCACAAAAAGCTTTTACTAGTCTCATCAAAACATGAATATCTAATCTCTTACTACCGACCACTCGAAACGCGAGCCTTTGATAAACAAAACATACAAAATGCATCCCATCAACTCGATTCGTTACCCAACTAGACAAATCGGCGAAACGTAGCGTCCAGTTTATTACACCGCTTTACTTATTCATCAGTTATGCAAATGAAAAGCAAATAAAGAGAGGAATGGCCATCCCGGTAACGTACGCGCCGGTTTTATCTCGAAAACGATCAAACATTACGATCCCATTTCACACGACGTATTTCCATATGCGCTATAAATAATGCCGTTTTACCTCCCATCCAAATAAAGGGGTTCCATGGAAACGTTATTTTTTAGTGAAATTGCTGGATGCGGTCCGTTTGTAGGTTTTTTGGGAATTATTAACTGGATATTATACATATGGGTGAACTTTTAGTACATTTCTATAGTATGAGCTCTGGTGGCTTTCTGGAATTTGAGTAAAATAGCCTGTTTATTTTGGGTAGCGGTAGGAACAATTCAAATTCCCGGATAAAATCAACAAAGGATGTTGCATCTGACAGCTGTTTATTGTTTGCGAATAAATATGGTAGGCAGTAGATATACCCACTAAAGTACATGTTACCCGTGCTTTTCATGAGAAAAAAGTAGGGTTCTTTGCCATGAAACATTATTCTGTAACGGTATCAAATCAAATTGACGAGGACGAAAACTTTTAAAAATTAAACTTATCTATACACACATTATTGAGCATATAAAAGGTATAAATAACGCATTGAATAAATAACGTATTGCATAAATTAAAACTTCCTGAATGAAATGCAGATCCATTAAGAGTGGAAGACAAAAGTGTTCAAATTAATTAAAGCACAATACGAAAATCATTACAATCGTATGCTCCATTTTCTGCTTTCATGTGTGATAAATACTTTGCTTGAAAATGAATATTGGTTCAGCAAGCAACCTTAACAATTAATGGTGGTTATTTTAAACTAGCTGCCGCCCGCAGCTCAGCCCGCAAGAATGTCGGAAATTATCCCAAGGGAACATACTTTCGAAATCCTGTGTTACTCCAGACTATAATCTACCTCTGTACCAAATTTCATCAAGATTCGTTTAGCCGTTCTGACGTGATTGAGTAACAAACATCCAAACTTTCGCATTTATAATATTAGTATAGATGAGATAGAGAAGACCTGAAGAAGTAATGACAAGATAAGTGCTGAGCATCGACAACGGTCCGAAAATGCGTATAAGATGCCCTCTAAACTTCAAAACAACGACCTGAAGGTAGAAAATTTGGATGTCTCAATGTCGACCCCAAGTATTGGGATATGGCTACTTGGCTATTCAAAGAGAGAGAGAGACTCATCTCTGGTCTAAAAACGCAACCCGACTTGAGTCCATAACTCTGCAGTGTCGCAGTTGGATGGGAAATCATCAAATGACTTCTTCCGCTCTGGGTGGAGCGGAAGGGCGTGTCAGACTCTTACTGACTAAAACCCATCCGTGTTCCTTCTAAAGCCCTTTGCGTTCCAGGGCCGCGGTGACTCTTTCGAACAAATTCCGCAACCCTNGGATGTCTCAATGTCGACCCCAAGTATTGGGATATGGCTACTTGGCTATTCAAAGAGAGAGAGAGACTCATCTCTGGTCTAAAAACGCAACCCGACTTGAGTCCATAACTCTGCAGTGTCGCAGTTGGATGGGAAATCATCAAATGACTTCTTCCGCTCTGGGTGGAGCGGAAGGGCGTGTCAGACTCTTACTGACTAAAACCCATCCGTGTTCCTTCTAAAGCCCTTTGCGTTCCAGGGCCGCGGTGAGTCTTTCGAACAATTCCGCAACACAGAGTCGCAGTTACAGACTAGATTTATAGTGCCTCATCTAGAAAATACACACAAAGTTATATCTAGTACCTACTAGTGAAGACCTAAAGCCCGAAGAAGTGAGCATCAATACGAAAAAACGAAGCCTTGAGGTGGCACAGAGGGCTTCCAAATACCGAAACCCCGCTGAGATAGGCACGAACGCAAACATAACAATAATTTGTGAACCATTATACTAACACAGGGGCCAAAGTACAGGGATGTTTTGCCAACTTTTTACGCCCCCTTCGAGCAAAGCCTAAATAGTAGCCTAAGTAAAAACCTACGATTTTACGGTGAAACGCATTATGGCAACAGAGTTGTGAGCAGAATTCATAATAACGTAATTAATGACGGCCTAAACATTGGCCCGAACACGTCCGACCTGCATGCAAAAACCCTTTGGAGGAGGCCGAGCGACGTATTATTTATTACCCGAGGCAAGAAACGAAATTTTAGGCGTAAACAAGACGGGTATATCGGCTGCGGTGAAATTTTCCGTGGGTTGGCACCGGTTTGCTGGTAAGCCGGCCCGGATACTTTAAGGTGTAAATTAATAATTAAAATCCCTGCATTATGATGTCGATTTTGTGATTTAATTATGATTTTGTTGGAAATAACTAAATGTGAGCTTGTGCATTTATAAACGCATGTGTTTTGTTTTTCGTTTTCGACATGTGGTTATTACTAGTAGTAGATTTTATTGGTATTGTTATGAAGTTCAAATTCCGTTCTTACTTCCGTATTTTCAGAATAATCAAATTAACATAAACGAAAGAACCAATCTCCTTCAAAGTAAGCGATACAAAAACAAAATAAACAGCAAGTAAAAAGTTTGTCAGATACCTCCCCATCATAAATATCCATCAGGCTTTCAAGTTTTGTAAGTAAGAAGGAAGCTATTTCCTAGCCCCATCGATTTATTTGGCCAATAATACTTCAACAAAATATTTATGCATCCCCTCGCAAAACCCTATAACATAGAAAAATGCTAAAATAACTCTTAATAAGATCCCATTTAAAAAAAATATATAGGAAGGGATCCCATTATTCAAATGAACGCCTATTCTTTTTCTTATAGCAATATCATCTTACCTATTGAAACGTTCGAAAAGCTGTAGGCGTTACAGGGAGCCACCACGTTCAAGGCATAAATCTGTGTTCCTTTTAATGGAAATACCAATTGTTCTTAATTAGAAGTAATTATCAAATTAAATACTATTTTTAGAAAGTAAAAAGATGACCTTCTGTAAACTAAAGGTGTAGGAAGGGTGGGTCTACTGATTCGAATGTAATAAGGAAAATCAAAGTTAATTTAAATACCTATTTCGCCAAAAAACGTCGTACGTTCAGTGTTTTATTTCTTTACAAAAAAAACTGAATCTGTGACTTATCTTTTGTTTTGCCTTCTGACGATCTATTCAGGAACCTACCAATATAATGTAGACTACCGAGGTAGATTTATATTATTCAGCGGTAGTTGACCTACTTAACTACTTTTCCCAACACATTGTTAATTTTCAAAATTCAGTTCCAAAAATGTGTTCCATTATATCAACCAAATGAAAAATCCTAATACCTTTATAAAATTCTTCCGTTACTGGCTCACTGACTGACAGACAACGCACAGCCAAAATTACTCGTTACGGTCGTAGAAAGCTGAAATTTGACAAGGAGCGTTCCTACACTCCGAGAGCGGAGCACTCAGGGAGCACTAAGAGAGGATGTACCGAAATTCCTATGGATACTGGAAAAAAACGGGATATGCGCTTACGAAGTCCCGGTAAAAAGCTAGTAGATTATATATAATCCTAACCTATTGTGGAGGTCAGTTCGTTTTTTTTAAAACTTTCACGCCTACCGCTGAATAATCGCTAAACCTATTTCGATGTAGAATTTTTATACTTAGANACTGACTGACTGACTGACAGACAACGCACAGCCAAAACTACTCGTTACGGTCGTAGAAAGCTGAAATTTGGCAAGGAGCGTTCCCACACTCCGAGAGCGGAGCACTCAGGGAGCACTAAGAGAGGATTTACCGAAATTCCTATGGATACTGGAAAAAAACGGGATATTAACGGGATAAAGCTAGTAGATTATATATAATCCTAACCTATTGTGAAGGTCAGTTCGTTTTTTTTAAACTTTCACGCCTACCGCTGAATAATCGCTAAACCTATTTCGATGTAGAATTTTTATACTTAGATTGATGGGACCCTGGAGATGGTTATAGGCTTGTAGTTGCTTTTGAGAAAATATCTGTTTCCATTTCCCATGCCGCGTGTTCCCACCCACAGCTTCGAATGACGAGCTATGCTAGTTATGGGAATAAAACCTAATTCAACTATCCATTGGCAACACCGTTATCATATTGCTATTAGCTCAGCATCGTCAACCACGGAATTAGTGGAGGGTTTAACCGCGCGAACGTCNAGCTTCGAATGACGAGCTATGCTAGTTATGGGAATAAAAACCTAATTCAACTATCCATTGGCAACACCGTTATCATATTGCTATTAGCTCAGCATCGTCAACCACGGAATTAGTGGAGGGTTTAACCGCGCGAACGTCAATACGGCATGTAATGAACCGGCCTAATTAAGGCACATATAAGCCGGCGCTCGTTTGCGGAATATCGAATGAGAGAATCTCTTGTGTAAAGGGAAATGTATTGAATTTAGTAGACTCTGGAATTGTGAATTTGAAACAGCGGTAAAACTCTTGAGGAAACGACGGGAGTTTGACAGATTCTTTGGCTACCTGTGGGAATGTCAAACTTTGATTGTGTTTTTTTGATGGCAAGCAAACGTTTTTGACGACTGCATCAACTTTTGCAATAGGTATTTCCATGCTCGATTAACCATACTAGAATAGGTAAAATCTTTTAGAAAATTAATAGGAGGTTATTTGAATACCACCGAGACTCCTTAAGTCTCAAGATCGTTTAGGCTTTTGGGTATTATCCCTCCTGCTTTTATCGTAGTTTATTTGGGATCGGCTGAGCATGTCTTCTCATTCATAATCTTCCTTTGCTATCATCATTATAATCACCTTCTTTCTCTCATGTTTTACACCGCCGTATCGTTTTTAAAAGTCAAGCAAACCTCCACTGAAAAGGGAGGGTCCTCCGACCAGACGGTTGTTGTGTCTGGTGTGCAACTGCCCGATAGTTAATATTTGGACTATTGTACATGTTCAAATCGCACGGAGTACTTTGCTTGTGCGATGCAGGATTTCGTTGTTAGTACGTCGTAGATGGCGTTGCGGTTCTTTTTATTGCCGTACAAATTTCGCTTCTTAGTTTTTCACGTGGTGGTATTGATGCCGCTACAAACCAACCGTAATTTTTAAGGACATCCTCTTCTTTTGTAACCACAAATGTTATCTCGAACTAGGTATAGACGTTCGGAAAATAGGTACCAAATATTGTCGACCGCCTCCTCGCTTCTCATAAAGTAGGTAGATAGTAGTCAAACGCAAGCTTATCAAATCATTATACCTAACAAGATAATACCGCGAGTAGTAAGCCATGCTATAGTAGGTAATCTTTATCGCTCTTTCAGATAAAAGCTTTATCATCACTGGATTTGTAGCAAACATTAAAATCAACAAGAATGATTAGTATCGAAAACTCCAGGTCTCCAAAAAAAGAAACACGATTTTCTGTCTTATTTTTTAACCAGACAAGGCTTGGTGATTAGTTAATTGACCACATAGCCAGACCTTTCGTTATGACTTACGTCTTTGCTGTGTAACATTAATTTGTTCCATTAATACCTATTAAGCTAAGCCTAGTATTACCCGCTGTTTTTCAGCTGTCTGTCTGTACAAGTAAGAAGTTTGTTTGAAAAAGCAGACGGCATCATCTCAACTGAAAAAAGCGTAACTATATTAACGAAAATTCAGATCACTTTTAAACGACCATACAGCCCAGTCGCTGTGCTTTTATATTTTCTACCTAACACTTTGGTTTATCATCCACAGCCTGACTTCGCCCACCACTGGGCACAGGCATCTTCTTTTCTGTGTCAATCCCCATTTTCCTCGTTAAGGTTAAACGCGCGATGCCCATCTCGCCGGCGTTTATTATTTTGGTACAACAAGTCAATCAAAAAGTTGGATTTTTAACAAATCGAAAGTCAAAGAAAATTGTAAGTTTTAGAATCGTTGGTACCTATATATTACTGATACTATACGCCAATTACTTACACATGACTTTTCAAAATAAGTGAGGTAGAACTATTCGTATATTTCACGTAACGTTATCATATCAGTAACAAGACGATAGGTTATTCTAAACATTCTTATTTTAGTGCCGAATCTTCCTTGCTAAGACTACACTATCAAATATTACAATAGTGCAATCTACAAGAATGATTGAGTAGGTACGAGTGACCCTCGCATAACGGGGTAGCGACCCAATTCCTTAAGTGATTACAACCGATGTGAAAAAGATATACGACTCATACTTATTTACACAAATATGAGCTATTTCATTCTAAAAGGTACCATTTTATACAAAAAAATGATGTATAGGCTGTTCAGTTTTAAATATTACAACAAAATCAACCGCGAAGTTCGTATAGGTAAGATAAATATTTACGTTAAAGGTTAAAGTAAAAACTATAAGTTCAATTATTCAAAATCATTTCAGATTTCATGAACCAAAAAAGGGGTTTTCCATGAATTTACAAAAATTATGTGCCAAGAGTATTGTTTACTCGCGTTCTCATCATGTTTACATTGGCAAACATGCAGCATAGTCTTCCAAAACCAATAAATTACCACTTACCTTTGTATTCCCTGAATAACTCGTTCATACAGCCTCAAAGTCTCTCACTCACTTCGATAAACTTTTCAGTTTTTACAACATTAGCTCACTATCACCGCACTAAAGTTTTGAATTTATTATTTACAATGCAAGCCCCAACATAAACACGTTACAAAAACTAACCTAACAAAACACACTTAAAATTAACTTCTCACTTCACAACCAAAGAACAAAACGAGAATAATAACTTCGAACACAATTTTTTTAGAAGAGTTTCGTCAAATATTTGTAATTTTTTAAAGAAAATAATTGAAAACAGAGTCGCTCCTGCAGGATTGTTGTCAAAACTGTCATTTGTTCGACGCCATGGAAATAGCGCATGCGCGTAAGGGAAGTTTTCTTTTGCGCATGACGCCGTCTAGTTGGCTTTTATTGAGAAGATTAAAAACTTTTTGGTTCTTTCAAGATTAATTTGGGACCTCTTTGAAATTTTACTTTTGCTTTTTATTTAAATTTAATTTAATATAATTATGTTTTGTTAACCAGCAATGTTTAATTGCTGTTGGTGTACATTCGGCGTAGGTACATACATCAAAGAAAAAGTTTGCGTCACGTTACAAGGGAAGTTAATAAAGTACTTAACTAAGAAATTTAAAGATTTTGTGAACTGTTTTAGAGAGGCATGGGCAGTCAAAAATACAGTGTACGGGCATCAAACAAGAAACTGAGACTTTTTAATATAACCGCGTCAAAAGAACATTTTCAACTTAATACAGTAGGTACCTACTTACAATTTTTTATTACTACATAAAGTTTTTAATAAAAAAATATAGCTTCCGATTACAAGTACCCAATTAAAACACGTAAACCACCTCTTAGGTTTGAGTCCCTTTGTTGCTTTCCGTTTTCAATCAAATTGAGTCTATTCTATCTGTCATGTTTTTTGCATGCTAGACGAACAATGGGCCAAAATCACGACTCAATGGACCCTATATATGACTGACGATATCGCAGCAGGCCAAATTGGATGTCCAGGATGAGCTGGACTTCATTGATTCGGATTTATCCTTAGTAGTAGGTAGCCCTAGACGCAGAAAAGTCGAAGAGAAGTAGGGATACTTTCTGTCTCTGTGGTCTGACCTGCAATTCTAAAAGTCGTGGTCGATTCACACATATCAGTGAAGTCACAGTTCCGGCGTCCGTACAGGTCCGTATCAGTTCCGTATTCTCTATGGATCTTCAGGCAAAACAATAATACAGAACTAGCAATAATTACCATTGCTTTAGACGAAGAAGAAGAGCAGCATCAAGGACATAGTAAAGAAATAGAGTGTATGAACTATTTTAGCATTTAAGAGAAACAGAAGGAAAATTTATAACATGATACAAAGAACTAATAAAAAACGAAAGGATATATTTTGAATACTTTGGTATATGTCAGAAAGCTGTTTAATATTCTTGTGCATTTTGTATTGTAGATTGTATGAAAGAATAATTATCACGGTGGCGATACTGTGCCAGTAGTGTGACTTCACTGATATGTGTAAATCGGTCTTTAAACTGACAAAGTGTATCAGTGGCAATATTAGCGACTGCATAGGTACGGTGTTTTTGCAAATTTTACCTGGTCAGACCATCTAGTTGAGTCTTTACAGGCTTGTAAATACAAATCTATCAATCACGGATTTTTTTAATTTTCAAGAATAGGTATACTGAAGAAGTTGATTTGATATGCTAAAGATAATTAAGAAAAGATTTTCTAATTACATAAAACTGGAAGCTGCTCCATCCACGAAGAGGCGTATTATGTGGGTGACTTATGACAAAACTTCGCTGAAGAGTTTAACAAAATGTTCATGTTTGACCGTGCTTAACTGTCTAAAGTTTAATTAAATTCGCAAAAAACCTCCCCTTTAATGCCGATAGACTATCAAGATTACATTCTCTCAGATTTATACTAATTTAACTAGAACTTTTATATTTAAAGTCAATTGAATGAGTCGGTATAAACTATTTTTCTGGAGTCGTGTTTGTGTTTCCGGATCGTAACCAAGTAACCGAAGGAATAGGAATGTGTTATGAGGAAAGTTTTGAGTAAGAATGAAGATGTTTATGAGAGCAGGAGAAGACCAAAAAAAAGATAGAAGGTGGCTGACTACTCAGCTAACAATTTTTTTTTTTTTTTTTTTAAATTTAATATGGGTTTGCTCTTGACTCTAGTCTAGGTCATAGACAGAGACAAAGTCGACGATGAAGCGAGCTTACCCAGAAAAAGCCTGTTCACTCTAATTTTGAAGAGATTAGGGTTGTATGCGATCGGAAACACAGACGCAGGCAGAGATTTCCACTCCTTTGCTGTGCGCATTATAAAAGACGTTTGGAAACGTTAAGTGCGAATTGGTGGAATAGTAAATAGTAGGGGAGTATGGAAGAAGCCAACGCAGGCCTCAAATAAATTGGGTTAAGGACGTAAAAATCATGATTGTAACCGACTAGATTCATTTGATCTTTTCAAATTAATAGTACCAGTGTATGAGATTTTCTCTTCCTTTAAGACTTCAAAGGAGGGTAGCAAATGATTGCTCTCGAACTACGGGAATCAGTCAAGGTGTTTTTGACTCAAGGTCAAGGTGTTTTGGTGTTAAATTTCAGTAACTAGCTTAGTGATTCAAGTTTACTCTTGTTACTTGGAAGTTCCTCATCATTTCCGGGTAAGTGCTATTCGAGTCTCTATAATACTACCGATCTGAGAATAATACCTCACACACTGCGAATATCACACTAATATTATAAAATCCAAAGTTTATAAGTGTGTGTGTGTGTGTGTATGTTTATTACTTCTTCACGCGCTAACGGCTGGACCGATTTAGATGAAATTTGGTATAGAGATTGTTTGAGTCCCTGGAAAAGATTATGTTCCCCAATTGGCAACATTCACGTGAGTGGAGCCGCGGGTGACAACTAGTTATGATGAATAAATCCAGCGCTAATAGCTGATGCTCTTTAAAATAAACGAATTTTCATTATTAAACTTAATTCGAGGGAGCATTATTACATGTGTAAGAAAAGTTGTAGTATGCGTAATCCAAACTTAAGACAGTTTTAACAGTTCCTAAAACCTTTAACAGCATCTCTTAGCAATTCAACACAACACTATTGCGCAATGCAAACACAGTGCGTGTTTATTTAGGAACNGTAAAGTAACGTAAAGACAGTTTTAACAGTTCCTAAAACCTTTAACAGTATCTCTTAGCAATTCAACACAACACTATTGCGCAATGCAAACACAGTGCGTGTTTATTTAGGAACTAGTGACCTGCCCCGGCTTCGCACGGGTGCAATGCTTATACTGAATATACTACGGTTTTAGAACTCTGGTTCCATGTATAGTAACTTGGAACTCTGTCATATGTCAGTGTTTTCACGACATCATCTTGTGCACATAACTTGAACGCTATTTATAGGCACGCGCCGCCGGCCCCCCGGCCTGTACCGCCACAACCGCTATGTCCCTGCATTTCTGCATTTTTAAACTGTAATATCTTCGAAAATATTCATTTAAATTACATGCTGTAAAAGGGCCATATTGATTGATATTAAATGTACAATAAAATTAAGTATTAATGATTACTTAATTGGATAAGGATTAATGCTGTATTGCTTAAAATCGCTTCCCAAATAAGCCATTATTTCTCGGAAAAAGTAAAGGATAAAAAAATGTTATTGTGGGTTATCCCTAAGAGATAGACATATACCATTGTAGATTTTTTTGTAGACCTTTTTAAGGTGTACAATACTGTAGTACATTATTTTGATCTATCTCGTAGGGTTCAGCCAGCGTTTGTTTGCAATGTAAGCGCAAAAAAATGAGTTTATTTACGACATCACATTAGAAACCTCTAAAATTATCAGTGTTTCTCTACTATATTATGCATATTAACCATCCTCTCCAAAAATCCGTTGCGTAGTTTTAAAGATCTAAGCATACATAGGGACAGACAGACAACGGGAAGCGACTTTTTTTTATACTATACTAGTGGACCGCCCCGGCTTCGCCCGGATGTTAATATTTTTTCAAAATTTTCTGTCATAAGAACCTGCTCCTGACAATAACAAACACAACAAAAAAAGAATTAGCGAAATCGGTCCAGCCGNCAGGGACAGACAGACAACGGAAAGTGACTTTGTTTTATACTATACTAGTGGACCGCCCCGGCTTCGCACGGATGTTAATATTTTTTCAAAGTTTTCTGTCTTAAGAACCTTCTCCTGACAATAACAAACACAACAAAAAAAGAATTAGCGAAATTGGTCCCGCCGTNGCTCCTGACAATAACAAACACAACAAAAAAAGAATTAGCGAAATCGGTCCAGCCGTTCTCGAGTTTTGCGCTTAGCAACACATTTAGCGATTCATTTTTATNCTCGAGTTATACGCTTAGCAACACATTTAGCGATTCATTTTTATTAATATAGATAGATAGGTATATACCTAGTGATAGTGATGATTACATTTTGGCATCGCCGCGTCGTCGCCTAGTAGTTGTGAAAACGAACCTCGTTAAAAGATGCCACCCAAATATCAAGCTTAACAGAACATACGTGACAAAAAACAATGAACTAAATGCCATGGTGTCAGTCCATTTACGGTCCCAGTATCACATCGANGATAGATATATACCTAGTGATAGTGATGATTACATTTTGGCATCGCCGCGTCGTCGCCTAGTAGTTGTGAAAACGGACCTCGTTAAAAGATGCCACCCAAATATCAAGCTTAACAGAACATAGGTGACAAAAAACAATGAACTAAATGCCATGGTGTCAGTCCATTTACGGTCCCAGTATCACATCGAATTATTTAATGAACGAACCATGTATGTATTAATATAATTTTCGTGACTACACCTAGCAATTGAATACAAATCGCTCATATTGGGACCCTAAAAATATCATAAACGTGAAACGAAGGCGTATCGTGAGCCAAACGGCTTCTGTCATAAATGGTGACACTAGCTTAACTACAATACGACCAACTATGTGGACCAATATAAAAAGAGCTCCCCCGAAAAAGGGAAAAACTCTTCAATTATCTGTGGATTTTACCGGTAAAGAGGGGAGTGGGAGGTTAAGTGACAGTGGTTGGCTTACAGGCATATATTCTTTTTTTTTAGAAAGAATAGTGTGCACTAAACATACGCTATCAGGTCGCTAGCGTGACTCTCTAGTGTTTTTATATGCCACATGCTTACATGCAAATGTTGTTTCTAATATAAGGAGGGAATGCATTAAATTAGTTTGCGTCAAAATGCTAAATGGGCCTATTTAACTTTGAGCGAATTCATGGAATTTCAATTCGTTTGTGTAATTAATTGCGTTAAGTATTTTTATGGTCCATTATTTTAAATGAATGTGAATTCTCTTCTTTGATTAATGTGAAATGCTTTTCTTAAGTATTATTTTAAATGTACTTAGGCATTTATCCTATGCAATTTGCAATCGTAGGTATCCATTGGTATTTTACACGTGTCTCGAATCTTTTCAAATCCTACAAAAAATGCCTAATTCCCTTTCATCGCTAAAAAACGCGACTCACATTGTATCATTCAACAAACACATAATTAATGACACAATTCAATAACAGTATATCGAGGGGCTTATTTTCAACGCCTCCGTATCAAAACGTCCTATTCTCAAAAAGGCTCTTGGTAACACTACCAAGAGCCTTTTTGAGAATAGGATGGGTTGAATTCTAGAGCGGCAAAGACTCACACACGTGAGTCTTTGCCGCTCTAGAATTCAACCCATCTCTGAATTCCTGCTTCTAACACAGTCTCCGTTNGTGTGTGAGTCTTTGCCGCTCTAGAATTCAACCCATCTCTGAATTCCTGCTTCTAACACAGTCTCCGTTAGCCTCTGTACTTGGAACATGAGATTGTATAATGCTGTCGACATTGGTTGTGTCTACACCAGAGGTATAATATCTCCTTTTCGTTCGAATTTTAATTTTAAAATAAACTAAACAATGATCCATGACGAAAACCCGATAGTTATGTTTCAGCATAACTACTTTACAATAAAATGTTCTGCTAATACGACGTTCTGCTAGTAGGTCATTTTACGAATAAAACGATTTGCTTATAGATCATTTTGCGAAGAGGACGTTTTGATACGGAGGCTTTTCAACATAATTATGTGAAAACAATCGCTAACCAAAATAACTGATGTGCAAATTATGTATCACTGCATTGCTTGGTTAAAAATATCGATATACAATCGATACACGGTAACCTATATCCTGTGATTGCAAAAAAACTAGGAAACTGTACATATTTTATAGATTAACGACAGTGAAAGTTAAATGATGACTTATCATGAATAAGAATGATATATTATTTTTATAAATTTATTTGAAATATAAATTAAAAATGAACATTTTTACTATCTTAAAGAACTAATTTCAAGACAAGCTAAAAGCAGCCATAGGTTTTATGCTCTGGACTTTTTATCGCGCACCCTTAAAGGTCACCAGCCAATCAAGTTTTCCCATCTCGTTCCCTTCAATCAACGCCAGCATTCATTGACTGTAAGCAGCTGTCAGATCCTTTTTCCTATCCCGTTCATCCTTCTCAATGACCTTGGTTTTATTCGCTTCAAGCGCTCTTTTACCCTCTCTCCCCCGTTCGGGTTAAAGTGTATAGCGCTCATTTGTTTAATCAAGGGACACTTTATTTGATGAATTGTCCCTTTCCGTTGTCATTGCCGGCATTTCGGGTTTTTCCTTTAAATAATGGTATTTGACTGTTGGTTTTTTCGTTTTTGTTAGTGCTTTCGTTATTTTTGTAATTGTTTGTTTAAGTTTTATTGCTGTTTTGGGATTTCCATTGATAAATTTACACAAGTTTGGCAACTGCTGTTCTTTTATTTATTTATGTACACACAATACACTTAAAAAGTAATTGTTTTACAAAGATAAGAGCACAAAGTTCTTCTTGTTTTTTAAAGTGCGAATTTTTGAATGCTGTTTTAAAATTTCTAGCAGCATTTTTTTAGTTCTATGTATTTTGATTCCGTTAAAAAGACTTCTTCTTCATTTCGTGTCAATCGATTCAATTTTCTACTCTCTTCCGACCAACATAGGACTACTTGGACCACTCCGTCATTAGCAACGTACGAACCTGGAAAATGTCCATATGACATAATTATTCCAAACCAAACATAAAAACATTTTTCCGACTTCCAAATAAATAAAACACTACAAAGTATAAAAACTTTAATTTCGGAACTCGGTGTTAAAAAAATACTAAAAAACAACCAAATTTGGAAGTTGGTTGTATTTATTTTGTAAAAAGTTTTTTTATATACAAATTCACATACACAAACAGCCAGACCCGGAACAACTATCTGTAGGCCATACAAATATTTGTTCCGTGCGGGAATCAAACCCGCGACACGCACCGCAGCAGTCAATCGCTCAACCACTGCGCCAATCGTGTCGTTATTCTGTTACGCAGTGTATAGCTGTAAGTACTTATATTAAGTTCGAGATAAGTTCGAGTCCGGCGTAGGTAGGAGATGGAACACCGGGGTGGTTTTAGTCAGTAAGAGTCTGACAGACACCTCCGCGCGCCCCAGGGCGGAGGACATCCATGAGGATTTCCCCCCGAGGTAAAAAAAAAAGGTTAGGTCATGTTACTCCTTTATATACTGGATTAACAGTGTAGGTATGTAAAGTGATGTAACTACAATATATTAACCTTTTAGATTCAGACGCTATGAGTCTCGTCCGTGCAATGGTTGGCGCCGGTTTTGAAAGAACATAATAATTATGTTATTTGGCGAGTATTTGCGAGACAGGTCTTTGTTGAGAAGCTGGTTACCAACCAATTATTACCAATTATATTTGTATTTGTAGCTAGGATTGATGTGGACTTCCATGTTATTTTTATGTGATAATTATATTTGTACAAATAATTATAAGTACCACCATAAACCAAAATGTCATTTTTATCAATTTCTGGCATTAATATTTTTGGGTCTAAGTATTAGTCACGAAATATAAAGCTACTTTTAATGTTCGATCTATTCTTATAAATATTTCGTAGTTCACTGTGATGCACCAATATAAATTGATAAGAATCATTACAAATATTTCAACGTATTCCACTTCAATTAAATCTTAGCATCACACACAATTTTACCTATCTCTCATAAGGTTAATAAACGAGCTAAAAGCACAAGGTCATAAGTTTCAAAACAAATTTCATCAAAAATCACCTTTTCAGTCACAAAGGGTACTTGCAATATCTTCACACAGTTAATTACAAATTCGCATGAACGTTGCAATCTGCTTCAAACATCTTTACTTGAAATCCTTCGCAATTTTAATTAATATTCACTTTTGATATTTATATTTAAATTGTTTTCTGAAGAGGTTTTAAAATATTTTCACTTGTTGTAATCACCACTCACATGGTGTCTGGAGGACAGTCATT
Organism: Mamestra configurata; assembly: GCA_002192655.3. Classification (NCBI taxonomy): domain Eukaryota; kingdom Metazoa; phylum Arthropoda; class Insecta; order Lepidoptera; family Noctuidae; genus Mamestra; species Mamestra configurata. The sequence goes on from NDFZ01003835.1 coordinate 17,239, forward strand.
ATTGGTTCTGAATTGCTGATGCATTTCATTGGAGACCGCAAAACTCAGCTGGATATGCTGTGCACTACTTTCATACTTACACTGTGCGAACCTACCTAACATACTACCTAAGATGTTGAAATCCCTCCCGGTGTTTTTGTTTACTGATAGCTACAACCTCTATAATATGTGTAGGTTACTACTTCTAGGCAAATGCTCCATCGTCGACCACATCATCGTTTTCCATCAGGAGAGGTTGTGGTCAAATGCGTTATTTTTCTTTTCCATATTCTTACACAATGGGCTACTTCATATGTAGGTTAGTACTTCTGGGCAAGCATGCTCCATCGTTGACCCTATCATCGCATCCCATCAGGTGAGGTTGTGGTCAAATGCGTTTTTTTTTTCTTTTCCATACTCTTACACAATGGGCTACTTCAATACTTTCTTCTTTGTTCGAGAAGTAACCCGATGGCAGGTTTCACAAAAATATTTGAGGTGTACGTTCTTCTTTGCAAACTGACTATTTGTAGCTTAAATATTAAATTGGCTGTCGTGCTTGATAGGTTCAAGGAGCAGCTTCAAATTTTTTTCTGAAGTCAGGGCCTGACGTCGAACGTTTAACAATAATGGAAACTAAGTTTGATTCCAGTAGGAACTAAAATTGGAACTATTACTCATAGCTACCCAGAAAATACAGGTACAATATAAGCACAAAATTGCTTCCAGCAAAGTACCAAAATTAATTTACTAACTTACGTTAACACACCGTGATTTTAGGCCTTTCTATGGCAGTAGCTTCAACTCTAACCTTTTGCGGAAACGCCTACAAATTTACAAGAAGAAATATTAATGAATCACTGCCTTTCAACGGCTGGAATATTTTGTAAGATTACTTAGAGGAGCTTGTTAATGATTGCCTCACAAGTTCCCACTAGACTATTGTTAGAATTTCGTTAGGATGATTATAGTTTACCAATAGCATTGTTATTATTTACCTTCTTATGTGAAACTGGCCTTTTCTGTGGCTTCGCTTCTGTGGCGTATTCCTCAGGAACCATGCATTTTTCCAGACGGTGAACGTGAGCTCAGTGATATTTCTATTAGTTAAGGAATTTTCATAATCGAATCAGTTCTTCCAAATTTGTCCGTTTAAAAACATAAAAGGAAACAAACGAACAATTTTATTCTTAACTGTATTCAGTTCTATCTTAACTTAGTGTAATGCGTGACAATTCTTGTAGTATTGCAGTAAATTATCGTGACAAACCTGTTTTTTTTTTAATATGGGAAAATCATCATATGACTCCTTCCGCTCTGGGCGGAGCGGAAACGAGTGTAAGACTCTTGCTGACTAAAACCCATCCGTGTTTCTCCTAATGCCCTTTGCGTTCCAGGGCCGCAGTGACTCTTTAGAATAAATTCCGCTAAACTAACTTCAAACCTGGTTGGGTCTACGTAACCTGTGAATGAGGATCACCGGATGAGGCTCGCACAGAAACGTGGGGATTGGCACAAGTAAAGAACTATCAGTGCCTAGCAGTAAATGAAATCAAGCTGTGAATGATAATGGTGATGATGCTGAATCAGTGAAGATTGAGTATCAAACTAACGAGTCCTAACAAAAGAATTTTCGCGATCAAATTAAAATCAGCTTGCTAGTATCGAAAGCTTAGGTGAAATCGGACAGCCCTTTTAGGTAAATAAAATTTCACATGTTATACATTCAAAACATCGTTACCGAGCGAGATTTCTCAATAAATATCTTAAAGCTAAAGGTTCTTCGCGAATCAATGAAGTAGTACCACCTACACGCACCCACGTAATCAAAGGTCAAGTGTAGGTAAATCAAGTTTAGCGCCGTATTTGTTATTATTCTAATAGCATTTAGATGATGTTTCTTCCTAATAAATGGTTGTATTGCCTTTATAGTGTGTACTCTTTTGTCTTCTTCCATTCTTCTTTAAGTAATTATACTAATCAGTTAATCAACCACATTCTAGACATCATCTCACATTCCATCCATCATTCTTCAGTCTTCCTTATTCTATTTAAAATAAAAAAAATTGTTCATCATTATTGCCATTCTTAATTACTCCTGCGGCACTTTTATTCAAGTTCCGATCTAAATTGTATCAAGATGATAAGGATACAAAATTGGTTGTCTGTAAAGTCGGTTTACGGACGATAGTTTAATGTGACAATGTCATAGCAAAACATTGATGAAATGATCGTAACGTTACAATCAGCGTAACGTTACAANTATAGTTTAACGTGACAATGTCATAGCAAAACATTGATGAAATGATCGTAACGTTACAATCAGCGTAACGTTACAATAAGTCATCCTTTTTCGTGCGTGCAGCCGGCCATTCATCGATTTTTGACGTTGTGACGTCAAAATTAACTCGTGCTTCTTCTCAACTTCACGCTCAACGATTGTTTTTTTTTTTCAGTGAAAGAATTTTCATAATGAGGTCACACAACTTTAATATTATATGGTATCGAAGGCTTTCAAAAATAAGAGCATCAGTCTAAATAATTAACATTGTAATTTTTTTTATTTTTTTATTTGTCATTACTGTCCCGATCAGCAGATTGCAATCCGCAGATTGGGACAGTAATGGAAATTAAACTTGGGGGACAAATCTAAATTCATTATAAGATCTGCAGTGGTACCACAAATGGAGTAGACCTCTATTTACACCGTTTTCATGGCAATAAACACTATCGATAACTATCAAAATTAGTCTACATTTTAGCACTAAGTGCAGCTATCTCGCTCGGCTCATCGGTGCCAACATGCCAACAAATAACTTAATATACGTAAATATATTCGGGTTCGTAGATATTTCACGTGTTACATTGCTTCGTATCACTGCATGCATTAGGTGGTCCTACCATTGTTCTCAAGTAAATTTTGTGGCGTTCGATTCGAGTTTATTTTTGTCAGAAATCCTTACTCTTCGCATACATTTTCGGTAAAAAAAAAACAACGGGTTGCACTCCGGGAGTGCCGGCAGAAGTGAAAACTTGAACATTAACGTTGTGCATTTTTGATATTTTGGAATGGTTAGGAAATAATTTCGCACGAATTGCTTCAATTATCAGTATAAAAGTACTATCATTAATGTGGTAAAATACAATATTTATTTATTGCGCTATCGTAAACAAACATGACAATTTATATTACATTAAAAATTTAATACTTCAGAACTTTCCCTCCGTCTTACGAATTTTCGATCAGGTCACGTGTCCTGACGCGAGTTTAACATTTTTTACCCATCCCAAAAAGTGCACAACGCCGCTAAAGAAGTTTTCACTTCAACAACTTAACAAACTGTTGCAACTGCTGGCACAATTAGGTCTTGGGTTTACCTAACAAAATCCAGTAGCGGCCAGGAGTCTAAATTTGAGTCTAGTTTGATGGCAGTGAGATTTAATGATAACTGGCAATGTAGATGTATAACTGCATCCCTGCTCAAACCTTTGGGATATACAAGCGTTATGTTTTGTAATGAAATGATCCAAAATGATTGCTATCAATTTTGACGACACTGTTGGTCAAGTGATTGATCGATTGATTGCTGCGCTGCGTGTCGCGGGTTCGATCCCCGCACGAAACAAAATATTTGTATGGCCTACAGATAGTTGTTCCGGTCTGGCTGTTTGTGAGTTTAAATATGTTTGTAAACGCACCCGCGATACAGGAGGAATTCCTAGTGTGAAGCAAAGTTTTCTTTTTTTTAAATAAAATATTTCAAACTACACCAAGTCTAAATGGAGCCTTAAATGGACAACAACGAACAAACAACACGTAACCATTTAAATTATGTCCTCTTTGCCAATATATAAGGGTATTAGTAAGGCAATTAACAAACTGAATTAATATAAAATAAAATATAAAATTATAATCATATTTTCGTTCATTTAAATACAGAAGGTTTGACAAGGTTACGAAATATGAATTTTAATTACCGATTTACCTTAATAAGGTGGATTTCTGACGTGACAGTGACATAAATAAAGTTAGATACAAATCGGTAGGCAATATATTGTTCTCTTGGGTAACTCGGGAACAGATGTTGAGATAACAGACTAGACATGATTAGAACAAAATATATCATCATTATTCTTTCATTCCGTCATTTAAAACTGGATTATCTCAAAAACAGAATGACAAAGGAGACGGTACAAAACAAACCCTGCTCCGCGGCTTATGATTTATATCTCAGATTGTAGAGTAGGAAGGAGCTCGTGGCTAAATAATAACAGCCGCACGGAGCGATCTTCAAGGTTAAGCAACCGACGACCATCTTAACATACCGAGACTCCTCCGTGCCTCGGAAAGCACGTTAAGCCGTTGGCCGTTATCCCGGCTGTCATTTGTAGATCTTTGGCAGTCGTTACGGATAGTCAGAAGTCAGAAAATCTGACACCAGTCTTACCAATGAGGACCGTGTTACCCAGTTAATGGGTTGTGGAGGTCTGATAGGCAGCCGCTCCACGTAAAATACTGGTATTCAGCTGAATCCGGTTTGACTGAAAGCCGACCCCAATATAATTGGGAAAAGGCTCGGCAGATGATGATTGTAGAGTAGGTAGAGTAGTAATAATATGTGCCCAAAGAATTTGGCTAAGCATTCTTCACAAAAACTCATTCTGGTTCAAAATGTTCATAATATAATCTGATACTATACTATACTAATATAAAAAAGCTGAATAGTTTGTTTGTTTGAACGCGCTAATCTCTGGAACTAAAAGTTGGATTTTGAAAATTATTTTTGTATATGATAGCCACATTCATGAGGAAGGCTAAATGGGAACGGGAAATTCTTACGGGAACGGGAAAAAACGGCATATGCACGTACGAAGTCGCGGGCAAGAGCTAGTTAGTAATATATGTTAACTGAATCCATTCAAGGCTAATTAGATAAAAAACAAATTCTCAAATATTTTGATTAAGAATTAAGATCACTACATAGTGGCAGTTTTTTTTTTACTTTCTCCAAGTAAGTGACTTAAACTTTTGAAAATCGTCTCATTGAACCTTTTATTTTGATACCTCACAATAACCGAGACACAAAAAATACGTCGACGCTTTATCGATTGTTTTTTTTTCAAAATCCTTATTTCTTTGACAGATGTATGTTGAGGCGAATCTAGTGAATCCTTTTTTTTGTTAAAATCCATCAAGTCAGTTGCAGGGCTTGGCAAAGAAAGCCTATATATATAATACCTACAAACTTCCATCAGCAAAAAAAAAACATGTTAGCCACCAGATAGAGCAATGGTGATGGTATATTATTTGACTACTCTTTTATATGAGATATAAAACGTTTGCGCCGGAGCTGGGTTAATTTTCTAGGGACGATGAAACGTCTCCTTTAAGAATCACTCGCATTGCTTCGTCATTTCCGTCACTTTGTTCGCTTCACCATCATCACCCTGACCTTAGTCAAATGCATTTTTTATTGGTACATACATCTCAGTAACAACACTATTTCAGTAGTAACTCTCAAAAAATAAGAGCCAGCCGCTCGATTCTGTAAACATGTCGAGGTGAAGGCTTGGGTGACTGTCAATCAATATTATCAAAATGTCACGTGATCACGAAGTGAACTGTCATTCCATCTTGATTTTATGGATTGACAGCTCACCTCGTGATCACTTCGCTCAAGCCTTCACTTCGACATGTTTACAGAATAAAACTCACTCACACCTTCCACTTCCAGTAGTAAGTCCACACGTCAGAGATCTGTATCGCGAGCTACGCTCCCAGGTGTATCCAGTAATAAGGATGCAGATACACGACACGACAACTGTGAAATTGCTTGATCGTGATGCATGCTGCGACATTTGGCGCAGGACTGGTGTGTATCCAAACACGGTTGCAGTGCAGAAGAAGTTGGGTATTTTGGGGTTACATACATTGGTTTAAGTGTAAGAGGGATAGATACGGTTTTTTTTTTAAATTACTTGCATGGTACTACAAGTCCTATTTTTCAACATCGCTTTTTCAAATCAAGTGCTGAAGTGAACGTTAATCTGTTGCTGTTTTTGCCCCATGTCTCCTTTTATAACCGACTTCAAAAAAAGGAGGAGTTTTCAATTTGTCTGTTTTCAGTTAAGACACGATACATATATAAGTATTAAAACAATAAATTGTATTGTAATATAATAATAATAATGTAAATTAATACATATTCTATGACAAATAGTAGTTGGTAGTTATATTTTGAAGCCGTTTAGGGTTGAAACTCTACTCAAAACTCATTCGGAATCGGGTCGTGGGGTCCGAGTGCGCAAACCTTGTTTAAAGATCTCTCAAGACGCTTAGTTGATACTTCGCGTGACCCAAGTAATGGCTTTTACCATGGTCAAAGAATAAGCATTGCCATACAACGTGGCAATGCCGCCAGTCTTTTGGATACACTTCCAGTCGACAGCGATGCGGATGCATTTTTAATACAACCGTATTCTATCTAATACCTTTAAACGTGCAATTCTTGTATTTATGTTTCTATATAATCTGAATCTCTGAAACGGCTCCAACGATTTTCATGAAATTAAGCAGGGGGTTTCGGGGCAATAAATCGATCTAGCTAGGTTTCAATTTTAGAAAACGTTGTCAAAAAAAAAGGAGCTCCTGCGGCATAAGCAGTAACTCCTTATCGTGGGAATAATGTCAATTTAGTTGTGGGGTATTACTTATATATCGCGTAGAGGAAGTACGCGTTAACATATGAACTACGTTGATCGATTGGTATGGCAGCTTTGGCTGATCGAGGTATACCGGCCGATAAACAAATGAATCGATGCCATCGATCGACGTTGATCAATTGGTGTGGTAGAAGTAGAAGCCATCGATCGACGTCGACTTATTCTTTCTACCATAGATCTACGATCAATCGGTGTGGTAGAAACTATCGATTGACGTCGACTAATCAATTCTATCATCAATCGATGGCATCGATCGTCAATCCTAAGGACAACCCCTGGTTGGTGTGGAATTATTGCATGATATGGAAACAAAGATATTTGGCTAAAGTTTTAGGTTGGATAAAGTGGATTGATTAGCGTAAAACTATGGAAAATAATTCTTTATTTAGAATTAAAATAAATTATTGTTATCTTGCAGTTTAAAAGCTAATGCCGCTAAAGCTTACAAAAGAAATATCACCAAGCAAGACTCCAATGTCAAACGCATCGACATAATTTTCAATCACATAAAAACCAGACATTTTTGTTCATATCCGCAAGATTATTTCCCAATATTAGAAAATACGATCCTTAATCCTTTTAACGTTTACATTTCCTTCAGAAAAAGAAGAACATATTGTTGGGATGGAAATAAATTTTCGTTTGCATACGTCCCTTCTGCGGTGCGAGAGGAAATTAACATCCTGTTATAAAAGTTGTTTTTCTTCCACGTTACTTCTTATTGTTTTGTTTATGGTTGGTTTTTGAGCAAGATTGTGGTTTCAAATGACTTGCGAATGCAGGTGCAAATTATGCACACAATCAATCTGCATAGCTTTTTCCAACTATGTACAGTCTACAAAAGCTATTTGGTATACAGGCGTGGTAACATCGAATTACTTTTTAAGAATGTTGTGAGTGTGCTGAGTAAACAATTATTGTACACCACACTCGCAAGAATGACATATGCTTAAAAAGTTATAATGCACAACATTAAAAATAAATATTGGCAAAACAGTTGAAAAATTAATATTTTTGCCTTATACCTAATAACTTTGTTGACTGTACTATGTAGCCCATACATAGTCCCTCTTCCAGTGTAACCGAATGTAGCAGAATACATGGAGTAACTGCCTATCTGATCTCCACAAAGCAGTAACTGGGTTATAGGTACGATAACCCTTTGCAAGCGTTGACAAGACTGCATAAAAATCCGTTGCGTGGTTTAGAAGAAGCAAGCGGAGGATCATAGAGACTGCGGACTTTGTTTTATACTGGAGAAGATATAAAAAGGTTCCTCGTCGAGGCGATCGGCGGCGGCGACCTCTCGCGTCCAGCCCTGGTTAAATCCATGGTCCGGAGCAAGGAGGCTTGGGAAGCGGAAAGATAAGGCCTTCGCCCCAACCGCCGCTACAACGCTCAGGGCGTCGGGAGTCGCAGGGCGATCCCCGGCGCGGGCTTGCGGATGGCGAGGGTTGGGTGGTTAGCTGTCCGGTCACAACCAGGCCCGGGTTGATGGCGCGTTGTGTTCCACCCACGCCTCAAAGAGATGTCAGCATAGGAGACGCGGCCCGCTAGTAGAGCCTGCCAGGGATTCGGAATTTGTTCGAAAGAGTCACCGCGGCCCTGGAACGCAAAGGGCTTTAGAAGGAACACGGATGGGTTTTAGTCAGTAAGAGTCTGACACGCCCTTCCGCTCCACCCAGAGCGGAAGAAGTCATTTGATGATTTCCCATCCTTAAAAAAGGTACATGAAGAAGAAAGCCAAGCCAGTATAATCAAGTGAAATAAGGTTTTGATCCTCCATTAGGTATTATAACAATTTATTTTATATTATAATATATAATTATAAAAATTTGGAACATAATGATTAGAACTAAAATTTCGAACACCCTACAAATACGAACCTATACTAATCCGTTCTCTACTGCCATAAATCGAAATAACTATACCCTGCTTCTCTAGATCTTCCTCAAACAAACATTAAACAATTGATAAGACCGTGTTTCCTTCACTTATCCTTCACTTTCGTTCACTCCATCCGTACTCAACGTCGCTCGGGATCGCGAATCATTGGAAGGCTTCTTCGCTCGCATATAGGTACACGATAAAGTCATTATTCTGGGATAAATGGCTACACTTTTCATGCGTTGCAATCAAGTTTAATTTCTTCTACGAAGCAATCGACCAAACCGAATGATTATAATTGTGTGGTGGCGTAAATGGCTAATTCCCTATGTGCCAAGAAGTTGACAGGGCATGTAGGGGGACCCTTACAGAACTTATTGGTATACAAACAGGAATATACATAGTAATATATGCATGTAATATACTTGTGAACTTTACTTAATCAAAACTTTAATCAGAATCACCTGTCCATACCACTAAAACAACATTACATATAAAATAAAGCACAAATTCATTTGGCAGGTGCAACAATTTTGACAGATCGTTTATTAAAGCTGTCTTTGGGCCTCCCGTGTCGTAGACAACAATGGGCTATTACGAAACCATTACCGACCCAGCAACAGGCGTGTGTGTAATATTAAAAAAAACGAAGTCATCCGCAACAGTCAACACAAACTACGCAGGTACCTACACATCAGTGCATATTTCACCACCCACACTCGGTGTATTCCCATTTCATACGTATTTGGCGCAAACGCCAAATTCGATAAGTCGGCCGCTTTCGAGTAGGTACCACTCGAAATGCAGTTAATCGAATTATGCTCCCGCTCGGCGGTTTTGCAACGGCTAAATGAGTTTTCATGTATTGTCAACAGTTTTATAGGGATGCATACATTAGTGTTTATTGATTCTAGTTAGGAATGAAAGCTGTGTTGGTGTGCGTCGGATGTAGTGTAGCAGGGACAATTTCCGCTTTGCATAGCAGTACCATGCCTTTGTTAGGCGGGCTAGATACCGTGGAGCGCACTTGTGTTAATGTTCTAATTAAGGACGAGAAGAGGTGTTTGCCCAACAGTTTGACAGTTTACGTGAAAGTACCTGTTTATACAAATCAGTTAACGCCCTTTTGCGAGTAAGAAGGACCTAAGGCAAAATAGAAGGGTTTGACCAAGTGGCATTTCGATAGTGCATGTCGGTTTCATACATTTTTTTTTGCCAATCATTTATCGTTGATTAAATGGCACCTTGTCTAGAGCCTAAAGCTTCTCCTTATCTGACAGGACCAGGGCAAACTTTGATCATTATAAATTTAATACGTCAAAGATCACCTGATAAAACCAATACCTAATTTATATCTTATTGTGGCTAAGCCATGTGTTAGGTTCGACCTCCTTAAAACAACTGATTTATGTTCAAAAGCTTAGCTATTGCTAATTAGCGTTTTATTAGTTTTCTATTTAATCGTGTTTAATGAACTATTACACGAACATTAACGAAATTATTACTTCTCAATTCTATTTAACAAGCCTTAGTTACTTTGTTCGGAAATCTCACGTCATTGCATGATTTACTTAGAATCAGATTTGGAAAAAAATACTTCGGCTTGTTGCGTGGCTTGTGGCAACAACGCTGCTCTTGAGGACTTCATCTATTAAAAAAAAAAAGATTATTATCGGAAGATAATGCCAGTCAGTAATCAGTGCACCATTATCTTTTATTCTTTCGGATCATACACAAAAAATATTCATTACACCCAACCCCACAGATATTAAACACCAACACCGCAAAACAGTACCTTTATCCATCGAACAGTGAAATTAATTACATCACTCATTGCTAATGAAGCCTGTTGGTTGCGAGACAATATTTGCTCACACTCCCCTCCTTCCCCAAGCCCCGCTGTCGCCTACACACGTCAGGATCAGCCTTTGTTCTGGTTTCAGTGAAGCTATTATGAATCTGGAGTGTTTGTTCGCTTATTATGTTTGTGTATCGATATTTATTATGATAATGCGTGTGCTTGGCAGATTCACGTACTTCTATACGGGAATCTGCCAAGCACACGCGTTGTGGATTGTTAAATGTGATGCATTGTCTGTAGTAGTGTTGTACTTTGGTAAGAATGTGCTCATGTCTTGTCGCGATGCTTAGGAAATGATTACCTCCCTGCTATAATTCTCTTTTATGTCTCTTCACATATGGAAAATACCTATATCAACAAGGTCTAGTAGGCATGGCGTGATTAGTGAATTCTCCGCTTTAGGGCTCCCACACATAACTGCGAATTCGAATTCGCATCGCGAATATCTGCGAGATCGCACGTACAAGTTCTTGCAATTGCTGCGTCGTATCGCATCGCTGTGGCTTTCATGGCTTTTGTTTTTATAGGGTTCCGAACATCCGTAAGAAATGGAACCCTTATAGGATCTCTCGGGTATCTGTCTGTCTATCTGTCTGTCTATCTGTCTGTCTATCTGTCTGTCTACACCATAAGGGTTTATTCTCAACCGACTTCCAGAAGGAGGAGGTTCTCAATTCGACTGTATTTTTTATTTTTTGTATGTTTGTTTTAGAGTCCAAAGAAAAGATGGATGGGTTGTGTTAGGAGTGATATGAAAGAAAAGGCAGTTAGTGATAGCGTGACGGTTGACAGGACAGAATGGAAGAAAAAAACGTGTTGCGCCGACCCCAAGTAACATGGATAAGGGCAGGAAGATGATGTTATACGATCATTCCGTCAATTATGAATTGATCTTGATGATTCTTTTTGCATTGGGTTTGGTTATAGCTATATTGCATTTGCACTGAACTGTGAACTTCAAAGATAAACCAGTGACCTCCTCACCTTAAAATCAGTAAAACTAGTACCAAAGCAAAGTAGATATTTAACTTTGAGCTGGTCTGAACTTGGACTGCGAAGGCACACAAAGAAACTCCTTAACAGCAAATAGTGCATCCACTCATTATGGGAATAATGTCACTTAGGGGGGGTGTACAAAGTATAAAATTACTTTAATTTTGGCAGTCGGTGTTTTTGGTTGTTTTTTCGTTTTTAAACCGACTTCCAAAATTAAAGTTACTTAATATTTTGTAGTGTTTTTTATTTGGAAGTCGGTTTTTTTATAAACTTGCTTCGTCCGTATTATATGTCCGATTGTAAATTAGTCATCCGTTTTACACAACTTTTTGAAAACTTGGCTATTTATGTAAGTTAGAAAGTTGCCTTGAACTTTAAAGCAGTTTCTATGAACAACAGTGTAGGTGTACTTTATATACTACAATTTTTTTTTCTAAAGATGGGGAATCATTAAATGACTTCTTCCGCTGTGGGTGGAGCAGAAGGGCGTGTCAGACTCTTACTGACTAAAACCCATCCGTGTTCCTTCTAAAGCCCTTTGCGTTCCGGAGCCGCGGTGTCTCTTTCGAACAACTGCCGCAACATAATGCCACTAATTGCGATCCTAATTCAGCCAAAATTGTATGCAGTAATTTATGCTTTGGATAGTTTTGAACACTACATCAAATTAATAATTGTGTGTACACTACGTCGTAAAAGATTAAAACTAATCTATCTATCTATATAAATAAAAATGAATCGCTAAATGTGTTGCTAAGCGCAAAACTCGAGAACGGTTGGTGCAATTTCGCTAATTCTTTTTTTGTTGTGTTTGTTATTATAAGGAGAAGGTTCTTATAAAAGAAAATTTTGAAAAATATTTACATCCGGGCGAAGCCGGGGCGGGCCAATAGTAAGTAATAAAACAATAAGGACATTTTATACATTATTCGCTTTTACTTGATGATTGGATAGCGTGACTTGGTTCAGTTATCGCCACATGTAACATGCATAACATTTAAGTAGCTAAGTGAAATAAATTGGACTTATATGAGGCATGCGACGCTGAAGGTTTTGGGGTCGAGGTCGAAATTTGATGGTGTCTGAATAAAAATAACTATTTTGTATTGATAAGTTTATGGTTTATATCAGGATCTGTACTGACGAAATTTAATTTGTTCTTTGCTTTTTTGAATTTTTAAATAAGGTGATGTTTGCTTGTTTGCGTAACGATTGCTATATAATTAAATGTATTGACCTGTGGGAAGGGCTTTCAGTATTGCAGGCATTCATCAAGAATGCAATTAAAATTATTGTTGAGTTAGAGCTTACGCAGTTATAATAGTATACCTAGGTTCTTATTTAATAGGAGCCATCCATCCTTAAAAAGGAATCACAATATTAACTTAGTTTATTAGGAGTAAAAAGAAAAAAAATTATAACTGTACAACAAGAAATCCTTTTTATTTTTCAAAATTTATATATTTACATATATTGCGACTAGAGGTAAAAAAAATTGGTAGCGTTAGAAATAATGTATTAGTTATTTCTTATCTTATGACCTCCTGATGGATTCTTCCTTTGGGGGGTGAGTGTTGATGTACTGGAGGGCCCTCAAAATGTATTCGGGGATTTCTTGAGGGGCAGGAGGAGTGGGGAGATGGGCACCCTGAAACAGAAAATGATCGTGTGAATACAAATTGATAAACAAAATAAGCAAAACCACGTAACAGATTCATCAGGTAGTAACAATGTAGGCTTTGATTCAAATCTGGTTCATAATATTTCGGCTGGCCTGTTGGTCGAGTGGTTAGTGACCCTGACTGCTAAACCGGAGGTCGTGGTTTCGATTCCCACCCAGGACAAATGTTTGTGTGATGAGCATGATCATTTGTTCTGTGTCTGGGTATATAATATGTATGTATTTAGAATTTTTTGTTGCCATAGCACAGGCTCTGCCTAGTTTGGGATCGGATGACAGTGTGTGAGTTGTCCCAAGACATTATTATTTTTATATTAGAACAGAAGAGAAAATAAAAAATACCTGTCGCATAAAACCCATATGGTTGGATGGAACTATGAATGAAGTTGTAAATACAGACAATCAGGAAACTACTTCATAAGACCATTCGTAGATCATAAAAACAAATTGATTGAGATGCTTATCATAACAAATCTTGATGCGTTAAGAGCATTAATGAATGAGTTTCGTTTTTATGCAAATGAAATTAAGATTTCATTTGACTGTACAATAAAATCGACATACTCAAATACCTATTAATCTTCGCCCGCGTGAATGACGAAAATTATCCCAAGGGAATCTCGGGATAAAATGCCAATTTGCTATTCCAGAATATATCCCTATGCCAAATTTCATCCACAGCCGTTCAGCCATTCTAGCGTGACTGAGTAATAAACATCCATCCATCCAAACTTTCGCAGTTATATAATAGTAACATAGTAAGATTCTATGCTATGTCATAGTATTTACCTGGGGCTGGTAGCCGTTCTCGTCAGCTATGTATTTAACAGAGATAATTTGACCATCGGGAGCGGTGTACGAGTCGGATCCTGAAACGGAGATAGCTTCGCCATCCTGGAAGAAAAAGAAAATATTTAATATTCGGAATTAACTCCAACACCGATTTACAATAACTCGAGATCGAGTAAAGACAGGATGAAGTTAGAACTTTATTTTAAATCATAATAAAGCGCCGAAGACATGGTGATAATTATTATATGTATAGTATATTTCCACTATTGCGTACTATTTTGACCTTAGAAGAAATATCAAGGTTCAAGACGATATAAACATTAATCTGTTTTGTACGTAAGATCACCTAAATATATAAGTAGGGTTAAATGTCATCAGCTTGGCCTTGATTCTTTGGCACAATTCATTGTGCTGGAACTTGACCTTTCATTTTATTTAGAATTGATGGTCTCGATGGCTTTTAGTTAATTTTAAACTTTAGGTATCGCCATTTAACATTATTATTTCTGTCATGGGGAAGGTCTTGAATCTTTCTTTTTCACAACATCGAACGATAACATCCAAATAAACCAGACCATTAAAGGTCTTGCCATCTTGGGGGCCCGTTTAGTCATGTTTCACGCTGTGGGTCTCAAATCATGTTCAAGTTTTATTTTTACAAAATCTGAAGGTAGGTACTTACAGGGCCAGCCTTTAGTACACCAGATTGCTGACCAGCGATGCCATTGCTGGTCTCGTATTGGTAATTGAACTGGTCAGGGAAGACGTCAGCGCTCTGCCTGAGGATCGTGGCTCCAGCCTCAGGGTTTTGCGGTAAATGGGACACATCGGCGGCAACTACGGCCACGACGGCGAGGAAGGCTACAAAGGATTTCTGAAACATAAAAGCCTGATGAGTTTTTATAATCAATGATTTAATTTTTATTCTGGCACCTGGTATTAAAAAGATTTCATCAGATTCGATTTCATTTCACTGAAGGAAATTCCAGTTTAATAATAAAAAAAAAACACGTTTCCAGGATTTTATTTCCCAACCCTTTACCAGAGGATGGAGTCCCATTTTTATCACAATCACTTTTAATGAACGATTATTGTCAACCGCGAACTTAATACAAGAATAAAACGTGGTTGGTCAAATAGGTGCCGTTCTCAAATGCCAGCCAATGATGCAACTTTATCTTCACTCACCATCTTGTGTGTCAAAGTTAACAGACGATGTGTAACTGTGATTATAGAATAAACGAGCCGCGGTTTTATACCCGACCCTCTTCCTTCGTATATGGTTCTAAACATCGGCATTTGCATTATTTAGCAACAAAGAAGCTGGTCTTCAATATGATTTGTTAGTTTACAAGGTGAACGCGATTCGGAGATTTTTCTGTGGTCTGACCATGTCCGTGTTCGTTTTATTTTTTCTTTTTCATTATCGATCTTGGCTTGGACTGGAACGCATCATTTGTCGTGATTAAGAGTGATGAACTTCGATTCATTGATTGCGCATTTGCGGCTTCATTTTCGGGCGCCCTTAAAAAAAATTTGACTGATCCTTGGAGCATATTTTCTATTCAGAACTTAAAAATAACGTTTAACGCTGAAACCCTAAGACGTACCTACTAAAAATAGTGGCCATAGCATTATTTTCGTTGATTTGTATTTTAAACATTGTCAGTGTCTGTTTTACGTTTATAATGTGTATTATAAAATAATTATGAGTTTAACTTTATTACAAACATTTGTACAATGTATGTATGTTCAATTAAATATTTATACTGTCTACAAGTTTAATGTAAGTAGGTACCTGTAGGTAACATTCACTTTTTTATTTATTTTGCAGTGAAATACCGGCCAAGTGCTACAGAACCCTAAACAGTCGGACCATGCACAGTGTAGGGTTCTGTAGTTACCCGTTTCTTAAATCATACCAGAAAAATAGTAAAATATACTTCACTATTATTATATTAAGAAAAAATCGACACCTCTTTAGCAAAATTAGTGATAAACATTATTTTAATACTAGAAATAAAAATAAATTAAGTAGTTCAAACATTTTATAGATTAGCCAAAGTACGAGTATATCTTTCATGGGGTACTGTGTTTAATGTTACAACAAAATACCTTGTGACATATTAGAATTAAATGAAATATATTTTAAAACTCATATTAAAACCACACTTTATAAACAAGCATATTACAAACTAGATGATTATACTAAAGATAAGAATGCTTGGAAACGTGCTGGTCCTGGGTGTAGTAGACAAACTCAAACTTGTCGATTTATTTACTATATATGTATGTACTGGTGTACTTTCTGTTTTTTTTTAATATGTAATTTAACTCACACACTGATCCATTGTTGTTGATTATATTGTAAATATGTGAGTACCATGTCTCTTGCTAGCAAACTTAATTTTATCTCTGCTAGTATTGCTTTGTTGTACCTATTAGTATACAAATGTGTGCTACATATAATAGGGTAATGTTGGTTGCATTGTGCTCACATAATATAATCAACTTATCAATGTATGTATAAAAATATTGTAAAACTTAAATTGGAAAAGAGTTACCATGAAGTTTCTTGTCCGTTCTTCTCCATAAGAATCTACTTTTTGCGAATGGAAAACTAGAGTCACTAATATTTTAATTTCAAACTGTAAATTTGACGTTATAAAGTAAGTACCTTTTAATGGTCTAGTTGAATTGACTTTGACTTTGATTATAAAGTTAAAAATGCACTTGATTTTAAGTCATTTTCTAAGGAATTATTTGGATTTTGTTACTTACCCAGTTTCATTTTTTATGTCAGTCGACTATTACTCGTTAACTTGTAAAGCTTCTAAGCTGTGATAGTTTTCCTTTTAAAATCGTTATATATGCTATTACAATGATTTTTTCCCGTCTCCAAAAACAACCGTTTAGCTGGCAGAGGAGGACACTTGACTCTAACAAAAATTAGCTCTTTGAAGCTTAATATTTCGTAAACGGGTCCTTGGATGGAAATGGTTTTGGCAAGCCCTCAATATTTTTAAACGACCTATCCAATGACACCCCACGCCGTGGGATAGACGATAAAAAAATCATCGCCACTTTACATGTAGCGGGGCCACCCTAAAAAAAACGTATTTTATTTTACCACTTTATCGGGGTGAATAATACGTGTATGGGAGCCCCCATCATTTTTTTATTTAATTCAATGTTTATTTTTTTGGAATAGCGGAAACACAAATACACACTAAAAAAAAAATCAAATGTCTACCTATTAAGGATCTTGAGATACAGCCCGCTGACAAACAGAAAGACGAAAGGACGGATAGCTATGGGTACGGAACCCCTTGGGTTCCAATGGACGGTCTTATTGTAATCTCTTAAAGACAACCTTTGGAAGGACTGCACGAAAGGAGATAGATTTAGGGCTCTCAGTGTACAAACATCATACAGTAAATAAATTCTTTAATTTAAAAAAAAAATGCTAAAAGGAATGTGTATAGATAATAATGGAGGATTTTTACCCTTATTATGGCCATTGAGTCGAGTGGAGGTCTTTCAAACTGACTTGGAATATCGACCTAATTGTTTAGATGTAGGTATGTTAATCATTCACGCCTTAATAGCTGAACGGATTCAGATGAAATTCGGTCGGTTTACACGGGCAGACCAGGACCTAAATTAGAACACAGGATGTTCTTTTATAAGAGTATTTTTCTTTTGATAATGAAACACTCTTACGAAAAGCCGCTAGTAGGTATATTCTACAATATTCTATAGCAATTAGAGAAGTCATTCAATGCTATGGTTTTATTACAAGATTTTTTTTGACAGTGTTTTATTTTTCAAAGCTAAACTTAATAACGGTATTTGTTCATTAAAAAAAAAATACAAGACAAGCCTTTATTTTAAAGCTTTAAAAATAAAGATAAACTATTTTCTTTAGATGGAGAGTCATGGCATCGTTAACATAAAAAAAATATTGTCATCAGAACTTGAGATAAAGTGGCTCTAATTAAGCTTGCAAGATTTTATCAAATCAAACTAAACATTGCACGTCAAATAAAAGCTTTTAACTAGTTAAAAATTTACTTCCAATTCATGCTCAAAATTCAGTAATTGGCGTTGATTGGTAGTACTCATATCAGATTAAAATCTTAAAATGTTGCCAAACGAAGAATAAGTGTCAGTAAATACCTAAATACATTTATTCAAATAATGTAATGTGATGTATGTAAGAGTAATTACTGTGAGAAGACACAAGACACACATGTTAACTTTATATGTGCTTCAACTATTTAGGTTAATGGCACATACACATATACATAATGCAGTTTTACAAGTATCAATAGCAAGGTGATTGTAATCGCAAGTTATAAATAGATGTCTACAATCACATAATCACACATGTACCACTTGATATCATTAAAAAATGCAAGAAAAGAAAAACAAACGCTCTCAGTGGTTCCTCATACCAACTTTAATTCAAATGAACTGTTTCAAAGAATAGTCGACACATTGCCTGCCAAGTTGGCAATGTTTGGACCAGCGGTAAGTTCAGCTGCTGTGCATGTATTCATTCGTCCTTGACGATAGATTGGCAATGTTTTGACCAACGGTAAGTTTACCAGTCAAGGACGAATGGATACATGTGACCACTCACCGGGTGAAATTGTTAACTCTGTTTCCTCAAAGAAAAGACACGGATATGTTAGAAACTATTGAATTTGGGTAGGTTTGATTGTAATCATAATGATATATCCACATCATATTTATTGGCTGGCCTTGACTGCTTTAGCGGAGGTCGTGGGTTCGATTGTGGGAATCGAACAGGACAAATCTTTGTGTGATGAGCATGACCATTTGTTCTGTGTCTGGGTGTAATTTGTCTATAATGAATGTATTTAGAAATATATAAGTATGTTTATCAGTTGTCTGGTTGGGGTCTCCCTTGTTTGACCGAAAGGAATTAGACAAATTTTCACTTCCCAAAAAAAATTTCGCATAATTTCATTTGCCATATTCTTACTTAGCAAAAAATCTATTCACAAAAAATTGTAACGCAAACCTAATGTTTGGGAAATGAACGTTTAAACTATAACTTGTTTACCAACTAGTACTTTTAACATTTTTTATTTAGTCAAATATTTCAGTTGGAATAACAGTTTTTACGCAAAGAATAGTTCAGTTCCGGGTAACCTACTAAAAACAATCTCTTTTTTCTATTAATGCAAGTCGTTTCTGGCTCTCGCCGGCCGCTGCCACGGCACCGCTCGCTTCGCTCGCTCGGCTCGTGCGTAGGAGGTCACAGTTTTAACCCAACCTAACCTACCCATTTTGTTTAAAGAAGAAATTAACCTAATCTAAATAGTTGAGTTCCGGGAACAAATCATTTCACCAAACGTTTATTGTCTGAAGATTGTTTGCTTTAATAAATCATTTGATTAAAGACCAAATTATACTTGGTAATATTTTGCCAAGTAAAAATTTGACCAAATAAAAATATGCGTACTAAAATCATTCGAAATATTGCAATGGTATAAAAAAAGGTTGCTAAAATTTGTTTGGGTAATGAAATTTTGTCAAAATCTTTTCGGCAAAACGGTAGGATCCCGTCTGGTTGCCATTGGATGACCGTATGTGAGTTGTCCCAAGATATATTATTATTATATCGATAAACTATAATCTAATAAAGATTTGCTACAATGTTACGGAGTTTACAATTATCCGGTGACACACGCACAACGACTGAGCTAACCGCTGCACGCTGGTCCAAACATTGCCAACCTATTGCCAAAGACGAATGGAAATATGTACAGCGACTGAACTTATCGCTGGTCCAAACATTGCCGACATATCGTCAAGTAAGGATAATAATAAAAAATAATCAAACGACGGCACGGTTTGGTGCAGTGGATGAGCTATTGACTGCTGCGCTGCATGTCACGGGTTCGATCCCCGCACAGAACAAGTGTTGTATGGCCTACAGATAGTTGTTCCGGGTCTGGCTGTTTGTGTATGTACGTTTATATGTTTGTAAACATGAATTTTTAAACCCATATTTATACATGAATATTTTATCACATTGCTACGACATTATTATACTCACTGAAACCTGGTTAACACCCGAAATATTTGATAGCGAGTTCATTGATTCTCGTTACGTGGTACATAGGTGCAATTGAGACCGTACAGCCACGGGTAGAAGGGATGGAGGTGGTTTCCTTGTAGCGGTACTGAAGGAGTTGCGCTCAGTGAGAGTGGCTTCTCAGGTTGCTCTAGAGGCCAACTTGGAACACGTTCTCCTTAGACTTCCAAGTTCAACCAGGGGAAAGAATCAAATTGTTGGGGCGGCTTATATTCCACCTAGAACATCTGAATCCATTTATGCTCAATACTTCGACCTCCTCCAACCTTTACTTAGCGAGACTAACGTGGAGTACTTTTATCTCTTGGGTGATTACAACCTACCTAATATTGACTGGATACCCTATAATAACAATATATTAGGATTAGTTTCTAGCGGCAGTTCCACGATATGCGAACATCTTGGGGTATTTATGTCTTTTTTAAATGCGTATCAGTACAACATTATAAAAAACTCGAGTGGTAAAATATTGGATCTAGCTATCAGTAACCATGAATGTTCTGTTTTCCGTCCCGCCGACTGTTTGTTGCAACTCGACAACTATCACCCACAATTCTGTATATTAATACCATATAAACACTCCCATCAAAATATGATTCGAAAGCCCATGAAAAGATTAAATTATTATAAAGCTAATTACGAGAAAATAAATGAAGAATTGTGTGAGATTGATTGGAATGAGCTTATTGGCTTGGAAAAATCCGTGGATATAGCTGTGACTAAATTCTATGATACAATTTTTAGTANGGATCTAGCTATCAGTAACCATGAATGTTCTGTTTTCCGTCCCGCCGACTGTTTGTTGCAACTCGACAACTATCACCCACAATTCTGTATATTAATACCATATAAACACTCCCATCAAAATATGATTCGAAAGCCCATGAAAAGATTAAATTATTATAAAGCTAATTACGAGAAAATAAATGAAGAATTGTGTGAGATTGATTGGAATGAGCTTATTGGCTTGGAAAAATCCGTGGATATAGCTGTGACTAAATTCTATGATACAATGTTTAGTATAATTAAATCTTACGTTCCACTCGTTAATTCAAAATCCCGGATATATCCGATTTGGTTTTCACCTTCGCTGATACATATTTATAAAAATAAGGCAAAGGCTTGGGTTAAATGGAAGGTGTATAAAAATATCTCTGATTATGAACAATTCTCACTATATAGGTCTAGGTTTCAAGCTGAATGCAAATCCTGCTTTTCAAAATATATGGAATCTGTTGAAGACGGTATTCGCAGTAATGTAAAATCATTTTGGACGTATATAGCCAATCGGAAATCTTCTACGGGTATACCTTCTGATATGAAATACAGAGATAAACGCACCAATGACTCCGAGGAAATTTGTAACCTTTTTTCTGATTTCTTTAATTCAGTCTATGAGCAATCATCCAGGGCAAGTGTGCCGTCGAGTGAGGATTCATCTGAGCACGATTCCCTCATTTGTAAAATTGAGCTAAGCATGAATG
>NDFZ01003836.1:0-38796 GCA_002192655.3 Mamestra configurata
GTAAAATACACTAATTTAAATTCCACAAAATAATGTTAAACACTAACAAGAAAACGACAAAAAGTTAAGCGCCATAGACAAGAGAATTACAAACTTTATAGTGCATGAAATTTTTTAAATATTCAAGTCGTATTCTATTCAAAGTTTAAAATTATCATGTTCCACATTCAAAAAGTCGTTTATATGCTGATCTGTGGTTGAAAAAAAAAGTGCAGCGTTTAACTTATTATACCACACAGGTCGAAAAATGTAAAGTTTAGTAAACTAGTAGTATCTACCCACTAAAGTTTTCGTAATGAATGGCCTAAGAAAAAATCTTAAACTAGGTATAGTTTCTGAAACACAAAAACGACTGTCTTGCAAAGAGAGGCTTATGGAAGACGATAGCAATCACTAAAATCTCCCTATTAAGGAATAGACGTTTAAAAATCATGCTCAAAATAATTACTGTCACAGAAGGCTTCGAAAAGAAAAAGAAGGAAAAGTATTTATTACCACAGAACTGACAAGCATTCAAATTATAAACTTAAAACTAAAATTTCTCAATGATAGTGTTATCATAGTACTTAAATTATGTTGATAAAGACAACCATTACGATTAAATTACAACGCAGAGGCACATGTCTGTGGAAGATGAGAAAATGTCCTGTAAAACTGATCTAGTCAGAGTCAGTATGCAAAACTAGCATAGTTTCAGAGTTTCCTACAATGTACACGACCTTTAAGGAAAGCGGGCAGCAATAGGTGAGGAAGACGATAGAATACGATAGATATGTAAAGGTTAGTGTATCGATATCGATCTACTAGCGAAATGATGAGGGCACCGCCATATTGAGGTCATTACTACGTACCTTATTGTATTGGAAATAGGGATGGGACATCTTATCCATGTCTAATAGAAAAAAGCAATTTAAAAAATATATTTTTGCAATATTATTAATTTGGTAGACATAGTGTAGTTTTTCTAGCACAAAGGTTGACAGGTAGAGAATGCCTTGTTGTATATTATCTAGTCGACCTATGTACCACTGCTTTAAAAATAATGTTAAAACATAAATTAGTAATAGAAATGCTTTAGTACGTCTTATTCCTAAATCTACAAAGATCGCTGCAATTACAAAGCACATTGAACCGTCATTATTTATTTGCAAACGACCCAAGCAATGCTATCTCAATCATAAACATAACAGGAACTTTACGACAAACATATATCATGTACTTACAGAGCAGAAAAATGTAACGAGACAGACTACACGCTCACAATAAAATCTAACAAGCGTACCTCGAAAATTGCACATAAGTAACATCGCTTACAGATACATTACAACAAAACAATATCCCGAACTATCCTGTCGACATTTATCGATATTTCACATCACTGAGTCGGCCACCCCGCCGTGTCAATATAAGCCAGCCAATTGTGTATGAGTCGGCTACAATTCACGGCTATTCAATAACCTCTTCGCTTACCACAGATTGGTATCGGTAAATACCAAGCGCAATACTAGCACGCAGGAAATACAACTTTATTTTATGCCCCTAAGGTCTTTTTAAAACGCAATTGCAAAATTGTTGAGAGAAATAGTTTGTGTATGAGCGTAGTGAAATTCTCTATGTGCGATGGTAAAAAATTGGTGAGAAAACCTAATGACTTGGAAGGAGCTGTTTAGAAGCAAAAAATAGAGTATCGATTTATCAATTTAAGCTTTGGCGGAGTGGTATCGGTATCCATTTAGACCGTCACTATTTTGATAGAAATGTAACGCCACTTGCTATTGAAATTTTTGATATTATATTTTTTTTATGTTTCTTCGTATCTTTTTATCGTTGTGAAGTGAAATAATGAGCGCATGACTTGTGAATTGTAATAAATTGCAAGTTTTTGTGATGAATTTTGACTCAGACTCCTAAAGACCTGTCTTAACCCGTAGTAATCATATCGCTTATAGTTTCTAAGAAAAAAAATATATTAACGTCCTACGTCGGTCGTTGGGTCCCAAAAGTTAAATCATATGTGTACCAAATGACACCTGAATCGGTTTATAAGATCCGTTGCAAATAACCTACTAGTTTCATATGGACATTCAGACAGATAAACAGGCAGACAGATAGACAATCGACTTCACACGAGTAACCTCATAAGGGTTCTGTTATTGCTTTGGTTCTAAAACTATCACAAACATCTACAAAAAGTACACTCCTTGAGGCAGTCATTTTAGTGCTAAAACATCTGTATTCGTCGCCAGTAAGTCACCACCTACACACGACAACAACTATAACCCTTCACTTCCAATCTGATAAGTTGCACCGTAAAGTAACTGTGAAAACAATATAAAAGTAAAACAATTGTCTATACAACTATTCTAACTGGCTTTTTGGATAGACACGCATACCGCTGCCTTTTGTTGAGACCTGTAGCAATAACTGGATCACAGGGATTTTCTATAGCAGTAGCAGTCATCAAATTACTCCTAATGTTCTGGGCGAATGTAAGGAGTCATTTGATGACGTCAGACTCTTATTGACTAAAACACACCAGTATTCCTTCAAAAGCTTTTTGCGTTCCATAGCCTCGGTAACTCTTTCTAACAATTCCACAGCGCTGGCAGTCAGTAGCACCTCTATTATTGGATTGACGTCCAGCCCACTCAACTAAAAGCAGTCTTACTGTTTGCAGTTCATAATCATCTTCATAAATTCAGCCAAAGACGTACAATGCTGGACCTATAGCAGTCGACGAATCGACCGATCATCTATTCTTATATTCCCTGACCAGGTCACCGGTCCACCTTGTGGGAATCCTTCCTTTCATAGCCGAAAGATTCTAAAAGGGCTTAACCCTTTNCTTCTTCAAAGGTCGACGAATCGACCGATCATCTATTCTTATATTCCCTGACCAGGTTACCGGTCCACCTTGTGGGAATCCTTCCTTTCATAGCCGAAAGATTCTAAAAGGGCTTAACCCTTTTAGAATCTTTCGGTCCCATCGACTATCTCCTCTGCGGGCTATGTTTAATTAGCTTATCTTGGTTTCCCTGCGGATACCTTTATTTCTTTTGGTTCTTCCCCAAATGGCACCACTACATCTGGCCCTCGACCAATTGTCAACGGGCTAACAAAAGGGAAACTCCCTAATACATAAAACTTAAAATTGTCACCAGCATGCCACATGCCTATGTAACTATAATAAAATTTCTCTAGATAAATTAAAGTTCGATTTATTCCATCTAGTCTCAGAAAGTTTTATTTGTAATGGTTTCTAGTGAAAACAGAGAAAGATTGGCTATTTTCCAATGTTAAGTATCCTATTCGTAAACTTCAAGACCATAGAGTAATTATTAAACTTCTGATGGACATCACTAACTGACAAGAGTCATTTATTATTTTGAACGACCATCGTTGATCCTTTATCTTCAGGAACAATGCCAATTTTTCCTGTATTTTTCCACAGGTCCATAAATATCCACATATGTTTTGCCTAATTTAGAAACCAAATTCTCAGCAGCTGCTCGATATAATAACATTATCATTTGCCCATCTTTTGACCGATGAAGCGATTATTAAATATGAAATACCATTACACAAATTCACATTGGAAACAAAAGAATCAATTTTACTTTTTCAAAAGTTCGGAACACGTTTTCTTTCAAAACAGCATTCCATTAGTCTATACCTCGTGTTAGTGATGTGCGCATTATCGATAACACTCGCTTTCGGCCGCCAGTGCAGTGCCCCGACCTCAGCTAACGGTACCAGCCGTCAATCTTACATCAACCATTTTACGACTGCTGTTGCACATCCCTATTATAAAAACATAACCTGTAATTCTTATGTTATAAAGTTCAAATTAGGAACAATATATTTTTGAGCTGTTCTTCTATTGGCCTGAATGTTTCTAGGTGTCAGATTGACGTATCGGGTGTACCTATACATTGATTTGTTCGTCGTTTTTTTACGACGTAGATAACGAAGGGTTAGTAATAAAATCTCACAAGGATATTGGACTGGTTAATATCATTACCCTTTAGAGCGATACCGCCTCATTTGAAAACGGTGGTATTTAATTTTAAACTTCCTCTCAGGCGCGCTAATTAAGTTTGATAGGTTATATTGTAATTTACTTCATTGGACCGATGACCAACATTACCGGTAATCAGTTGACTTTGATTGGTGAATGAAAATGGAGTTTTCTTAATGAAAACTTTAACTGGTTCGACCTGTTACAAGGATCGATTTTACTAAGTAGTACCTGCAAGAGGTTGGAGCAACTTAGTCACCTTCAAATGGGTTAACTTCAACTTTTTATTTCCTGTGTTTATCGAGAAGGTGTTTATCGTGTGATGGGCAGCATCCTACAGCTCACCGATAATTCTTGTATCCTTAAGGTTAATAAAATGAGAACTTTTCCTAGTCATGTGTTAAAAAAAATGCTTAGGACTTCCATAGAGTGGAGGACCTTTGTTTAAACTTTGAGAAAACGTGTCCTCTCATACACACACTCAATTTCATTTTGATGGCCCAAAATTTTGCCACTTCTATGGCATGGCAGTGCAGAGGTGGCAGCCAAACTGCAGGTTTTGGGACACAGGAAAGGAACACTTTGGAGCATAGCTCCGTATTCCCGCCTGACTGTCGTTCCTTAGCGGTAGCCCCACTTCGCAAGATGTCTGAAGTCTGTTATTTGGATAAAGGCACAGCTTTTCTCAAGAAAACATTGAAAAATATCTACAACTAAAATTTGAGCAGAAATTAGCGAAAACGATAAAACTGCTTTATGCTAACTAGAAAAATGCTTGAACAAAGACATGTAAAAATATTTGAAACAATCACAACTCAGAAAACTAAATATCATGACGCCATTTTCTTTCCATTTCATACTTTCTAGCAAATAATTGGAAAGTAGATGGGAGCTGGGAGTGCGATAATAAAGCAAAAATGACTACGCGTGCGATTACAAGCGACAGGCCGGCGACAACTGTGCCCGTCGCCCGCACATTTTGTTAAGGATTGCTTGACATGTGCGATTTTACGATTATGTTAAGTTTAGGTTGCGAGTGTTTTAGTTTTCTTTGAGGGTTTGAATGATATATTGGAAGCATACGATTTTAATTTTTTTAAATAAGCCTGCAAGATATCACTTAACCCAAATCTCTCTTTATGGTGGTCGACGATGAACCTACCTTAATCACTCTTGATTTAAAAGACACCCACACACCAGTTGCAGCATTCAATAAAGACAGACCTCTGAAAATATTGTTATCAATTCCGTTAATTGGAAACATGACGTCTTCCTTCATCTATTGGAAAATCGCAATCATTCAAAAACTTCACTGTTTCCTGGACTATTAATTCAAAAGTCAAAATAAAAAGTCGCACCAGTATAACCAGCCTTATTGCTTGGCCTGCGGGTTCCGTGTGGGCCGCCCACTGTACCGTTAAGGATATTCTCTTAATCTTTAATCGTACAACTGTAGCTGGCCTTAGACAATGTCCGATGAGTAATGTTCCTAGTATTTGCTAATGTCACATGTTGTTATGAAGCTCGTCTGTGTGAGTGAGGGCCTAATTGTTTTGATTTAGATGTTTTGTTTGTGTGTGTGTTTTGCACGTTATGATGATTGTTTAGGGAACGTTTTAGACAGTCTTAAAGATGGATGTAGGATGACAAATACTTCAGGCAAAAAAAAACTTAACCAGTCTGATAAAAAATTATAAAAACTTGTGATTTAGGCAAAGGTAACATGCATGAAGGAGTTTGCGTACATTTATTTAAAGGTTTGCCCCAATTTCAATGACCCTCGTATTTATCACATCACTATCACGCTGCAATGATTTTTGAAGCAGAATTTTCTACTTTAAAAACGCAACAACGCTATTTGCATCGAGGCGTTTTCCAAAAAGAACATTTTGGCATGGCATTCTGAATACTTGAACACCGTCTTTCCATTGCCATCATGATTCAATTGTGAAAAAGCATGCATATGACTCATAGTACTCTATGAATCAGATGAATGATCATTTAAACTTTGTTGCACTTATCAGTATCGGCAATATTAAGAAAGTCTTGTCTTCAAGTCTCAGACAAGCATGTAAATTAAGTACACACTTACCTACTTAGCAAAATGCTTCGATTTTATGCTTAGCCGTTAACTTCTCATAGACAGTGTTAGCGTTGAAATTGTAAAACGGAGGTATCCTGAACTTTCGACCTATGAAATATCATTGTGTGATATTTAGACCTATGTGCTTAAGGTTGGAAAATACTGCAGAAAGGTTGTGTTCTTTTTGGAGTTATATTTAGCTAAAGAGAAGTACGTTTGTCTAGGCTGGCTCCTTTGCTTATTCTTCATCTTCTTGAGACAATGGTGACCCTTAAACAGTTTGTGCTCAGTAGGTGGCCACGGTTAAAGCGGCATCAGTGGCATGTTGCCGAATTGGTCGAAAGGTTTACCGTGGCCCTGGAACGCAAAGGGCATTTGGAGGAACACGAGTGGGTTTTAGTCAGTAAGAGTCTGAAACTCCCCCCGCCCAGAGCAGAAGGAGTCTTTGATGATTTCCAAAAATGAAGTAGGACAATGGTGCAGGTGTAAGGGCCCTTGGACAGTGTTAATAAATGACAATGCAATCACAAATTCTACTCCCGATGATAGACATCCCTCATTTAGTAAATCACTAGTTGATATTACAAAACAGACATCAGATAAAATGATAACTGACCATGATAAACCTACTGTCAGCAATTATTGCAATCCAATCAATATTCATTTTAAACCCTGTTTATAGCATTAAACATTCCAGTATATGCACTGGCTTCATTTATAAAACCTACGCAGGGTAATTTTATTAATCACTTATAAGCTAATCGGAGTGTAAACGGACTTCCAAACAAGATAACTTGTATATTGACTATGAACGGTAAAGCCTAACGATTTAACTAATTTATTGTGTCATGCTGGGTTACTGTCAGGTGACTGGTTTACATCGGTTTAGTTGAGTTAACCATGTTTTTAGATCGTCATATTAGGCTGCAAAACTACACCTGTTTTAAGACAGGTTAAATCATAAAATGGTTGATCTTAATCAGAGGCATTTCTCGTACTTTTAAGGAACGTTCACATTCGTATTGCAGTCTTAAAACTACCTTTTATTTCCCTTGATTTTATAAGCTTTTGACATCGATATATATCGCTGAAATTGTGACTTGAATTTTGAACCTTTTGANCACATTCGTATCGCAGTCTTAAAACTACCTTTTATTTCCCTTAATTTTATAAGCTTTTGACATCGATATATATCGCTGAAATTGTGACTTGAATTTTGAACCTTTTGAACGCCATTGGCACGTATACATGTCAAGCAAGCGCTTGCCCTGTACGCCAAACGTCACAAATATGTGACAAAAAGTACGGTGAATTTGTGGTTTGGCGTCGAGGTCATACTGATGCGTTTATGCTCTGGCATTTAAAAGGTTAAGTAGTAGAATTATTGGCCTTGAGATTGGTGATAGTAATAATATTGTAAATTTCATATTTTCATAACATGGTTTGGTGAAATAAATAATGATATGGCTCGCCTTTGACTTGAACAATTAATTCATGTGAACTATATATCTATCTATCTTTGGTGTACAACACAGAATTAAGTACGGTATAGAAGAAACGGGGGTGAATTATATTGTTAAACCGGATACAGAGAATAGAAGATTGGACAAACAAGGGCAGTAAGACAGACAGAAGAACAAGATGGCAACTTTAATGTTGCAGTGATTGTATTGCAGCCTGTCAGGGTTGCGGATTTTGTTGTTTTGCGAAAGAGTCAATGCGGCCCTGGAACGCAAAGGGCTTTAGAAGGATATGGATGGGTTTTAGTCAGTAAAAGTCTGACACGCCCTTCCACTCCACCCAGAGCAGAAGAAGTCATTTGTAGATTTACCATCCTTAAAAAAAAATAATCTTGCAGTAATTGCTTCGTGCTGTTCTTTCTTGTCAATATTATTCTCTTCACAATTTATTCTCCTATTCCTTTTCTAGACAAAACATCCATTTAGCCTTTTCAAAAAGGCAATCTTTTCCGTCAACTCCTGTCAACAATTTATTATAAGGAAGGAATACCACCCAAGTGATGGGCGTACCGTAGTATACCGTAAAATTTACGCGCTAGTGATGCACCTGCGAATCGATACTAGATAATTATCGATGTATCGAATGGTGCAGCCCTTTCCTTGTTTGATCTCCGGACATAGCGGTCCGCAAAATTTATTGCTGATTTTAATTGGCAACACTGTGTAAACGGATAGTTTGTGAGGGGATTTATTGAGTGTTGCCAGACTTACGGTTACGGTACGTCAATATTTCCTTTTGGTGTTACTATGACTCTTAAATGTTTTTGTCGTCTTATGTTACATGTCGTTATAGCGGTTATTATCGGAGACTCGTTTCTCCCCAGCAATCCGGCAGGTCAGGTAGTGGCTTCTGCTTAGTTCATTATAGTACATTTTTGTCTGCTTCTTGTACGGCTATTAATTTCTACTAATATACTAGCCAAGACATTAAGACATCTTCTCGGTACCCGAATGTGGGTTGTAAACTTTCCTATGTATCTTTTGTTTTATTTTATGGTATGTTTGTGTTTTTTATCTGGAAGTTCTGATCCGATTACAACTTTGTTTTACTTTATACTGCTACGAAAGTAATCTTGTTACTGATTTCGGTTTTGATAATCAAAACCTTAATCCAATGCGTCTAAGATCATCTAAGAAAGTTGTGACATTTTGATATTGCGATTCCCATTCGCACATCCAATACGAACTAGTGGTATAATATTATTAAGCCATAAGTTTAGTTTATAAGACAATGTGTGTTCTGGAGAACAATGGCTCGTGCGAGCACAATTTACAGGTACTTTGAGTAGTACTACAGTTTGTATAGTATTGAACTATTGAGGCTTCTATAGTGAGTGAAGTCTTTCTTTATTTTGAATGGTTATGTTTTGTGGATATTATGATCGTGTGTTTTGGGTTTCTATCTAGGTTAAAATATTGGTTGTGTTTTTCTTTGATGGTTCGTTTAAACAGTTTTTCAATTATTAAAAACCATGTTCTTTAAATAGAAGTAAAAGGGTCTTGAAAAATATTGTACCTACTATCGTGAAGGAATTTCAGTTTAGGTTTATAATTTTTCAGTTCTGTGATAATAAGTACTTTTTCATTCTACTTTTTAATAGAGTTTTATCCCGATATTGTTTAGAAAGTTTTACATTATTTTGTGCTAGTCACAGAAAGCCAAAATTTTAGTTACAAATGAACTAATTAAACACAACGATGGTTATAGTTTCTTCACATTTCTAACTTGATAATAAAAGACTACAAAACATCGCGGACATACAAACATACGCCTCAAATACAGAACTTCCTTTTTTTGAAGTCGGTTTAAAAGTAAACAAGATTGGAACATCAATATAAAGGCCCCCTTAGACAACACAGTCACTGACAAGCTTACAATGCTGTAAGTACATTTCCCGGTGACGCAAGCGCCCCGTTGTAAATAATATTAACACATCGCGACTGGGCCGTGTTCGTCGGCATTTGCAGAAAGCACGATGACGGTATTTCGGTGTAGAGGCTGTGGTGGCAGTGTTGGCGATTGATTTTGGTATCTTTGTATCTTGAAATTAGGTGTTGTATAGCGTGTGCTTAATATCTCAAACTCCTGTTTTTTTAAATATCTACTAGGTTTTGCCCACGACTTCGTACGCGCATATCCCGTTTTTTCCAATTCCCGTATAGCCTATGCCCTTCCTCATGAATGTGGCTATCATAATATCCAAAAAGAATTTTCTAAATCTGACTGGCAGTTCCAGAGATTAGCGCATTCAAACAAACAAACCAACAAATTCTTCAGCTTTATTATATAAATTATATTATACATTAACACAGCTGGGCAAAAAAATCCCTTTTGCCCAACAGTGGGGCAATATAGGTCTTAGTTTCTACCCCCAAATGCTATAACCCCCCAATAATAATATACTATACTATACTCTAGCCTTCCACTCGTCCCTAATTCCTATGCTGCAGAAAATCGATTTGGGACGTTAATTTTTTTTATTTGAGATGGGTTTTCTCTTGACTCTAGTCTAGGTCATAGATAACGGAGACAAAGTGGACGATGAGGCGAGCTTATAATGAAAAAAAAAAAGCTTTAAAAATTATTGTATTTTCTCTATTGGTATTCTACCACAAGAGATTTCAACCTTTTTGGAATACTGAAATGTGACAGAGGAATGGACATTTCAAGGCATCGATTAAATCATGATTTTAAGCTCTAAAAAGAGTCAAAATATTGCGGAAATGTTATCTCAAATTCTATTCGTAAAATTTGGTAGAAATAACTATTTCATTCAACAAACCGCTGTAACTAGGGCCCAACAAAGTACACGACGTTGTTTTCTTTGATTACCGACGAAAGGGGGCTGCCCTTTCGTTCGCTCGCACATACATAGGGCAAATATGAGTTAATATAACAATTTAGTAATATATTGTCGCTTGTAAACTATACGATAAACATTTTGCAATATGGCGGTTGTGAATTTTGAATAGGGTACAAGTGGGAGGGTATGGGTATTGTGTATTCATTTACGTTTGTATCATTATCTAAATAGCAAAGTAAAAGGCTCTATTGACATACATACATACGTGCTTTAGTAATTTATTTTTGATCTTTTGTGCTACAGGATCTCCTAGTACAAGAGCTAGGTCAGCATTGATGTTTGTATCTAAAGTGTGTTAAATAATAAAACTCAATCAAAATAACTACTGCTATAATTTTATTAAGTTTGTTACGGTTGTTTTTAAAAAAAATGTTCAATTTTGGGAACCGGGATTACTTATTTATTCAGAAAAGAATGTCCACATTATTCTTTCACGGGAAAAAGTTTAGGTATATAAGCGCCCGATTATCCGATCACTGCATGTAAGGTACGCTGAGGCGCCTAAGACGACCCACTGACCGAATTCGATTGTCGAAATTTCAAAATAAAAGGACCATTTCCATAGTGTTTGTCAATCTCGTACATTTTTGACTATAATTTTCGAATTTTCACAATGTTTATGAATAACCACTACTTATTTTAGTAGTGACGATGATCCCATACATTTTCGACTTTTCGACAATCGTTATCGCTGGTAAAACATCACTTTATATAGAGGTTTTTGTCTTTTAACAGTAAAGTTACTCAATATTTCTTTTGAATAAAACTAAAACCAAATTTAGCCTTTAAAATAAATCCACAAACAAACCACCAACAAATAAATTTATTCCAGCATTTCACTGAATGTTCCAACATTACACGCAAAAATTATATCGATAATAAAATCGAGTAATTCGATCTATCGATATTGATGGGCCGCGACGCGACCCGCACGACACTAAAGGCGTGTTAGAAATACTACGCTCATTTACTTGGCCCCGACATTGGAATTTTGCGCTAGAGATGCGCAAATCATTGTGAAATTAGTTGACTAATCGACTGTTGAGATGCGTTTCAAAGATTTTATTGGCTTCCAATAAAATATTACTTGGTTATTCGATTAATCAATGCGTCTTTAGATGCTGATTTAAAAGGTTGTTAAATGTTTAAGGGTTATTATACGTACCTTTTCTAGCCTCTAATTCATTTATATTCGTTTCAATTCAGCATAAACTTGGACACTCAACCTGACCATGCTCGGAGAATCAAATATTTTTCTGAACAATTAAAACTTTTTAAGATTTTCTTAGGTAGGAATTCACATTGTTTGTGCCTTTTTATCGATTTTGTAATAATAATTACAATAACGGTTTCAAAAATACGAGATTGCCAATTTTTAAACAGTAATCACACCAGTTAGTAAGGTTGTAAATTTATAGTAACTGTACTAACGATATCCGATTATAATTAGATTCAACATAATCGACTAAACTAAATCGACTCCAATCCATTTTCCAACACCTCTAAATTTATTTTATAAAACGGCTGTATAAACTTCAGCACTAGTGGGTTCGAGGGAATAATTTCATCTACTCGAAGTAATAAATATAAAAAGCATTCACTTTAACAACTGCATAAGAAACGCTGTTTTAATGGAAATACAAGATAAAGGTAGTTTAGTTTAAAATATGTCATTCTTCTGGAGTCAGTTTCAGTGAATCTTGAGTCAGACAAAGGATAACGATGTTCAGACGAGAATTTTTAATTAATATCTTGACACTGCGAAGCTATGTTCTTTTTATTAGGTACGTCTATTATTTTTTTGAACAATAGCTTTTCTGTCTTTTGTTTTGTCGCAAACTCAACAGGGGTCAAACCGGCGATATTTTAGCTGCCTAGTAACTAATCTGTTTTGTTGACTGTACATCGTATGAAGAAAATGGTGGTTCAGTTTCATTGGGTAAGTTCCTATTAATGTTTTAAAAGGAGACGATTGTAGCCAATTGGAGCAAATTAAAAACGAGATCCTTTCCTAAAATGACAACAAACAACATATCACTTTAAAGTTTTCATAGCTCTTAGGGACTTATTCTTACATATAGTCAATGATTCCTGGTTTTCTTTAGCTTCCTAAAAACTAGAATTATTATACCAGTAGTCTTCATCATCATCATCATCATAGATCAGCCAAAAGACATCCTTTCCTGAACATAGGCCTCCCCCAAGTGTCGCCACAACAACCAGTCCTNCTCTTACATATAGTCAATGATTCCTGGTTTTCTTTAGCTTCCTAAAAACTACAATTATTATACCAGTAGTCTTCATCATCATCATCATCATATCAGCCAAAAGACATCCTTTCCTGAACATAGGCCTCCCCCAAGTGTCGCCACAACAACCAGTCCTGTGCGTCTCGCATCCATCAGCTACCCGCGACCCTCACCAGTTCATCGGTCTACCTTGTAGGAGGCCTTCCAACACAGGGCAGCATCTCTGCGTAAGAACTGTTCAGCCCTATCGACCCTCTATTCTACGAGCAATGTGCACTGCCACTTCAGGTTATTTTTACCTTTTTCTTTGTTAACAATATTATAACAACCTTCGGTCCTTCCAACGATCACGATTCTGCACTACTTCTTTCCAATTCTCAAGGAAGACATCCTTTCATGATCTGCCGCTACTTTAGGGAACCAATCCTTACCTACAAGTAAAGTGGCAACCAAAGTTGAACAGTTGAGCTTTAGGCATTATTCAGATGTCGAAACTGACTGCTTTATTAAAATTGATATTATAAATCTACTTCATCTAAAACTACCGTACCTATACATATTTTAATTTAACAGCCTAGGACGTTATTGGACCTTTGAATAATGTTCATGCATTAAACCTAGATTCTATTGGAAATTATTCCGACTATTTTATGAAAGTACTGTAACAGCAGCGTCACAAGGTTGAAGCTCGCTTGTACTTTCGAAAAGCTCAATTTAATATAACGTACTTAAATCCGCATTTTCCTCTCTAATAAGCGCCAGAAACATGTTCTACTTATTTACAGTAATAAAACTAAATAACCAAAGAATATACTTGCTATTGTTTCCTAAGTACACATAGTAAAGGAGTTAGGTCAAAATGTAATAGAAATTGATATGAAAGTGTCGGTTTGTTCGTTGAAGTTATAAATCGTTATTGTTTACTCCGCTGGCGTATTGGCGTGAAATCTGACTGTTCATTGGAGGTCTGGACTTTATATACGGGTGTGTGCATACAGAGGAATGGGAGCGATGCGGTCGTCTCTTGCTCGCTAAGGTTTGAGTCAGTGGGACTTTCCTTACAGTTTTTGTTGACGAATCAATGAATACTGACAGAATAAGATATGCCCAATTGCACTATGTTGTCATAAATTCATCACGAACGAGGTCGGAAGAATCATTTTTTTCTATTTCTATCAATTCCCAGGCAAGATAATCGCTTTTAAAGCATTTCGATCGATAGACTCTCACTTTGTTGTCAATTCCTGATTTTTTAAGGAATTTTTGCATTTGCATCGCACTCCGTCAAAAACACCTCTAAATTCCCCACGATTTGACATTTTCGCTGAGATGGTATTGCGACTGGAATTGTAATATTTTTAAAAACGAGAATTGGTCGTATTTTTATTTGGTTGCAACTTTGCGCGACACACAGTGAGAGAACGCCTTTACCCAAACAAACCCCAGCTAAAAACAGTGAGCGTGTGAAAACCGTTCCAACTTTATTGAGTTTTATTCAATAAATAAACCAACTCGGTGGAATTTATTCAATAAATAAACCAATTTCAGAGGAATTTATTTTATTGCATATTTTGAAATTTGATTTAAATAGACGCTCCGAAGCCTAGAGTTACCTATTAGTTTATATTGTTTATAAATGGTACATTTCATTTGCAATTTCTAGTTCCAGGCATTAAGGGAGTCAGAATTATGCAAAATCAATAAATACGATATGGGTGCTTTCCTTGAAATTCTCGCAAGTTCAGAAAGTGACGCCGTTAAAATTATTTATGATATGGCAATGTGTCGATGACTCCACTTTTTGTAGTAGGTATGCTAAATCTTGCATGTAAATAGTTTGTAATGTTGATTAAACCTAGGTTAGGTTATGATGGGGCTGACATGCCTTATAAGGATAAAAGTCCCTAAAATTTAAGAGAAAAAAAAAATGTAGTTGGTAACAAGGGTAGGAACATGTACTTTACGTTAGTAAAAGCACACTTAAATTCCTTGAGGGGTAAGCAGGATTCAAACTACCTACTTTACAACTTCGAGAAGCAATATTTGTAAAATAAAATAGTTTTATTTTTTTTCTGTATCTACAAAAAGATTTCCAGTTATTTTTGAAAAGTTTTTTCTCACCTTTAAATATTTTTTCCGCATGACTCAAAAATATAAAAAGCCTTTATTAAAATACCTATATGTACACTTTTGGCCAATTTATTTGAAGCACGTTTTGTATGAGATAAGAATGGCACGAAGCGGGCCACATCAAACGTTTAAGGGATTTTACGACGGATGCATACTTAATTTTTCCTCCAGTGTATTTTTATATTCACAAAAGTGTACTTACTACTTAGTTCTTTTTTAAACCCTTGTTCACTGTCCAGTATTTAACGGAATGAAAATTAAATATTCTACTTGGTTTTAAGCAGTATGTATTTACTGTGTTAGTCAATTTAAGGCAAAGGAGTAAGATTTACCTGTGGAGTCTGATTTAAATTAATCAATCAGTTATCAATCCGCAAACGTCAAGAAAAAAAAAGTAAAAACATTGATTTGACAACAGTCCATCAGGTAAAATCAAATGAAATAAACTGGAAAGTGATTGAGTTTGTTTTTGTTTTTTATTGATGATGTCGTAATTACATCATGTTAAAAAAACCCAAAAATTGTAAGGAGTTAACCATCGATTCTAAAAGAAGAAAGAGAAGAGTCATCAGATTGCAAATTTCAATCAAACCATCCGTTACATACTCTATGCAATCCCAACTTTCGAGAAGACACCAACTTTAAAACATAATTCCAAGTAAATATTGAAACATATTAAAACCTTCAACTCCCAGGTTAACATTTTGACATTTGCACACGATCCCAAACCGTGACGTCATATCTTCACGACTTTACATTCGGTATGCACACATGCAGTCGCGATGAGAACATTTGCTATCATAACCATCGTTGTCATAAAGATATTTTGATGATAAGTTGAGATTTTTTAAGGTTTTTGTGAGGAAAAATGTTATTAGGTATGACTCGAGTCTACATACTCGTAATTGCCTACATCAAAGTATGTGCTTCAAAGTGGTTTATGAGACCTTCAATGTATTCTGCTCATGTTTGTATGTACAAACACTTTTTAGCATTAATATTAATTAATCATGAATATTAATGTTGGAACACAACACTGCACCCAAAAACCAAAATCATGGACGTTGCCGAGAATTCTGCTTAGCTTAACTGGGACTGGACCGAATAGCTTCCATTAAATGCCAACTCCTATCGGAAGGACTGGCCCGGCATTGCAAATGACAGAGTTATGAGAAAAAGGGAGAGAGAGCCCTTTTTCCAGCAGTGGTACAAAATATTCTAGATAGATTAATTCATATGCAAGATTGGCCATCAACAGTAGTCTCCATTGACACTTATTCTTCAAATCATCGGTTGGAATTTGGAACACTGACGATTAAGGAGCATACATGGAATATGATAGGATTACGACGAAAGCGGGAAAAACATAGTTATGATCATCACACAATGATCGGAGTAGGCAGAGCTATTTTTGGTATTTGCGACAAGGTTTCTTAGTATGGACATGCCTGAGATACAGGGATACAAAAGATATACTTGTTAAGATTGGTGATGATTTTTAGAGGTACTCGTGTGTTTTTATGCCGCGGGTTATATCTGAACTTAAATAAAACTAGAATAAATTAGATTATTCCTAAACTATCGTGAAACAAATCGTGGTGGTACGTAAGTTAGGTCGTTTTTAACATAGCTAAGATTAGGTAAATCTTTACTTTCAGACAGCGGATAATAAAGAAATTAAAATCCCAGGATCCCAGTGTCATATCCATATTAATGTATACATTTGATATCTTTGACCCGAAATAGCTCTACCTACTTCGATCGGAGTAGGTAGAGCTATTTTAAGTGATATTAAAACCAATTTGTAGCCTTGAAGGGATCTTCTTCTTTCTCGTTCTATCCCACTGTATGTGATGACAGGACAATCTGTCCTGTTCTTTCTCTGATGAGGTTTCATCATGAGCCTTTAAGAGATACCGTTTGTTATGAAAAGTAGACTAAGTTCAACTAGCAAGCAAGTAGTTCAAACCTAACGTGCATAAAATCAAATGAAATTAACGTATGAACGTAGCAAAAGGCGTCGGCACACATTAAAAAGTCATAAAAGCCATTGATTCGAACAGCCTTAGGTTATGACGAAACAGATGCACAATGCAAGTGGAAGTTTACAAAGGTCCGATGGCGGCTAAGACTGACCTATCACGAACAAATTGAACGTGTTCGTAAATTTCATCTCATAATTGTGTGTTTAGAGATTAGGAAGTCATGGAATGAGTGCCTGATCTTCTGCATACCTTATTTCGGCCAATAGGTATGTCGGATTTGCCAAAAGGTAAAATTCATCTGTAGATTGCCACTGCGAGTCAGCCTTATCAACGGGGATGGTATTACCCAGTTACTGGGATAACCCTTGCAGTTGTGTGTAAAGTGAGAATCTGACCCTCAGAGTCTTAGCCACTTCATGTAAAGTACTGGGATTCAAAAGCATACTGGCATTTTAAAGCAGTGGTAACCGACCTCTTGGGAAAAAGCTACGTTGATACTTAGAAAATAAACTTGATTTGATGTTTTTGTCGTATTAAGAATAAAAAGATGATGCGAAGAGTCTGTTTAGGTTCATGGCCCAGATATGAATAATGTGTATTTAGGGTACGATGGGACTGACATACGCATTGCGATCACAAATGTCCCTAATAAATAAATAAAGAAATAAATAAAAAAAGGAATAAAAAGGTGGTCGGTAGTTTTTATTGGCCGCAAGTTTATTTTTTATATGACGTCATGACGAATTTTGACTGTGTCTAATAATTAAGTTCTCTTTTAACTTTATCAAAATGACTAATGAATACCTATTTCTTGTTTCAGGTATGCAAATGCGAGAGAAAAAAAATAATCCATTTTACAAGGTGTCGTAAGTAAATTGACAAAAAATCTTCGATAATTTAGTCAATAGTAATTTATTTATTGATTTAGCGATATATTTATTTATTATTTTATGAACTGTAAAATGGTATTACAGGCTCTTAAACATGTATAATGATCTGTTTCGATGTAAATAATAGGATTATATATCTTAGGAAGGTTTAATCTTTCGTTTCTATGGATAACGATCTTAAGACGAACAGGATATATAATTTATTAATTGATTTATTAATCGTTACTTTCGATTGATAGTGATGCTCTTGCTGAACTGTTAGGAAGATTTATTCAGGGAAATCGTAAACAGGAAGATGTAAAATGTTTATACAATGAATAAATATAAATGCTGGTAACCCCTGCCCCCTGGAAAGAAAATACCAACGCATCAGAAATTAAATGCAAGTTAAGTAAAACGATTGGCTGTTGAAAATTAACTCAACAAATCACAGCGTTTGACAATTTACTATGTAAGCTTTTCAAGGGCATGCAGTTTTAAAATCAGGGTATATATCAATAATGTAGGAATAATTAGCAAAAATTGTTAATTAATAAAATAAATCTAGATATTAGTAAGTGTTATCTGTCCGAAGAAAAATTTCATCTCAATCATTCGCTCCAATTCGCTCCTTATTATCCACCGGACGATCACTTACCAACTCGATACCTACTCCCCGAACAACCTTATCTGTCTATTTCATATTTGACAACCGAGATAAATGTGACACTCCACGACACATAAGCGCCAAAGAGGCTTATCTACACCAAACACGTCGAACCAAAAAAAGTGAATGATTTATAAATATAATGTCTTAATTAGCTAAAATAAGATTAATTAGATACCAGATCGCGGATGTTTGTGAAACTCTTAAAGTGTTAGTCGATAAAAGGAAGTTATTAATTTGAACTGTCAATGGTGTGCCGTTGAACTTGGCCCGATGTGTAAATGCTTGATGGTGGAGAATGCTGTATGCGTTCTTACAAGTGGAAGGCATCTATGTTGTCTTAGCTTGAGAGCTGTTAGGCATTATATCTGAGCTGAGCTGAAGAAGTCGCCACATATACTAAGATGCTTCGTTTGAATGACTTCAGTATTCATAGTAAGATAGATAGAAAAAAATTGTGAGCCGTCACGGGAAGCCTGGCAGATTTGACACATCGAAATTATTTTGTACAAGTAATATGCATAAAAGAACAGATTACGACAGGAAACACTATATATATATATATATATACCATCGTATAGCGTGGCGACGCGTCGCCACGGCAACAGTCGGTTTTACCCGCGTGTTTCACATCAAAATGAGCTAAAAAAATGTAAGTAATTCTATTCTTGATAGTAATTGTAGTATTTCTTCTATTTTTCATTGGTCCACTGAAATCGCGAGAAAGAGATAGCGGGATGACTTATATGTATATCTTAGGCATTGGAGACAAGTAGCGCAGAATCAGATACCTACAATAGAAAGATTTTAAAGAGGCCATTGCCCAACAGTGGCTTTCAGGTATGATCATGGGTGCCATTATAAATCAAATATAATACCTTAAAACTAGCAATTCTTGTAGATATATACGGCTCCAACAATTTTCATGAAATTTAGTATGCAGGGGTTTTGGGGGCGATAAATCAATAAAGCTAGGTTAAATTTTTTGAAAACGTTTACCAAAAAAAAGAAACCGAGCAAAGCTCATCGGTCATCCAGGTACTAAAACTTACTAAAAGAGCTATATATCCCGTCCCACACAAACATCAATGCTAAAAATTTCACATTCCTGTAGAATCTTGCATAAAACAGTGTAAAATGCCATCTGTATCAATACACCTTTTAAAAACCAGTCGACACGAGTAAATAAACATACCATTCCCTCTTAAACGGCCATTGGAGTATTTTTATTCAGCCATTATTAGCAATATTGTCTCCCATGGAACATGCTAGCTCTCGAGTAGTTACGAGTACCTACGTAGGACCGTAGGTACCTTATAGATCGAGAGCCGACCGCTCAAAGTCCTACCTTATTATCGAGTTTGTGGTCATTCCCAACCACTGCAACTCCTGAGAGCCAGAATAAACAGTGGCGATCACCAGAAAAACGCCGAGTCAATGAAGCTCGATAAGTCCCGGAGAAATAATCACGTCGTGTCTCACGTCACTTGAGAGTAAAATAACATTTTTGGAAAAGGAGCGAAATAGCATGGTGCTTAAGTTATCAGCACTTGAAGAAAAACTTTTTTTCATTTTTCAGTAAATGATTACGAGTTACCCTAGAACCCAGCAATAACGGCTGAGGTAGAGACCAGAAGTTTAAAGTTCTACTTATGGTCTTTATTGCAACAGATTGGTCCCGTTCTGTAACTACGTGAGAAATTTTGTAGGTCAAAAGATTGTTACAAAAGAAACCTTGAATGGTTGATCCTCGGCTCATACTTTAGGACCAACAATGATCTACTTTTTCTGCAAATGATTCACATTATTTATTTGTATAGATATTTACAGCTGTTTAGTAAATACTTAACTAACTATATAGACTTGAAATAAAAATAAAAACTGTCAACTAAGTTAACCCTAAATTATGGAGTCAAAATATTCATCCGCATCGCTGTCGACTGGAAATGTGCCCAAAAGACTGGAAGCGTTAATAATAATGTCTAATAATAATAATATCTTGGGACAACTCACACACGGTCAACCGATCCCAAACTAGGCAGAGCCTGTGCTATGGTAACCAGACAACTGATAAATATACTTATATAATATATTTCTTAATACATACATGTTATAGACAAATTACACTCAGACACAGAACAAATGATCATGCTCATCACTCAAAGATTTGTTCTGGGTGGGAATCGAAACCTCGACCTCCGGTTTAGCAGTCAGGGTCACTAACCACTCGACCAACAGGCCAGTCAAATTGTCACGTTGTATGCCAAAACTTATCCTCTGTCCAAGGAAAAAGCCAGCTTACAAATAGTTTTGTCTTAGAGCGGCCGGCTCTCGGACTATTACCGCGTTCGCATCTCTCGCATCCCACACTACTACTTGAGCATAAGAGCAAACTTCAAGAGTACAAGAAAAAGGATGGAGACAGGACTCAACAGGTAGCGGTGTGCAGAGGTGTTTATGATTTACGATATTCCATTGACAGAAACTGTAAGGCACTTTTCTGCATGTTTGTTTTATAAAAGAATTGTTCAAAAAGAAATAATGAAACAGCGATAGAAATTTTGATATCCTTCTTTCAATCTATATTTTTTTAAAGGATGTTTGTAAAGTTATGTGTCGTGCTGCTACAAAAGATTCTACAGAAAAAAAAAGTGAGCCGTCACGGGACGCCTGGCAGATGTGAAACATCGGAATTATTTTGTACAAGTAATATGCNTTTTGATTTCCTTCTTTCAATCTATATTTTTTTAAAGGATGTTTGTACAGTTATGTGTCGTGCTGCTACAAAAGATTCTACAGAAAAAACAAGTGAGCCGTCACGGGACGCCTGGCAGATGTGAAACATCGGAATTATTTTGTACAAGTAATATGCATAAAATAACAGATTACGACAGGAATTAAATATGGCATAATGAAAACATATAGACTGTATATATATGTACCACCGTATAGTGTGTGTTTCACATCAAAAATT
The DNA here is from genome assembly GCA_002192655.3 of Mamestra configurata. NCBI lineage: Eukaryota > Metazoa > Arthropoda > Insecta > Lepidoptera > Noctuidae > Mamestra > Mamestra configurata. The sequence continues at coordinate 21,360 of NDFZ01003836.1, forward strand.
TTTGACTAATTTCTTAATTAATATAAATGAATATATCCTTTTTTCATTGAAAAGTGGTTTAGTTTTGCCTAATTATTTTAATAAGGATATAGTCTTAGACATACCACGATGAATCAATGGCCTCATTTTGAAAGCATTAGGCAATAATTCATTTTTGGCCTAGAAAATCAAGGACTTATATGATAAAACTTAATGTCTTTTAAATATAATATTTTAATTACTTCATGTAGACGATACGTATTTTCTATTAATGGTAAGCTCGTATTAGCCCACTATCACCTGATGGTGAGCGATGATATCGTGGTCGATAATAATAGAGCACGCTTGCCTAGAAGTAACCTATTCACACTTGACTTAAATACCCCGACATTGTTTCTATCAGGAAACACTCCTAGCTGAACTCCATTTGCGGTATTTGTTCGAAAGAGTCACCGCGGCCTTGGAACGCTAAACAAGAGAAAAAAGAACAAGGATGGGTAAAACCCAAATGCCTAAATCAGTAAGTAAGAGTCTGACAGTCCCATCCGCTGTCATTTGATGATTTCCCGTCCTCCAAAAGAAAAACCGGCCAAGTGTGAGTCGAACTCTCACACGAAGGGTTCCGTACCATAATCCAAAAAAAACGCGTTTCTACTATGAGAACCCCCTTTAATTTTTAAGTTAATTACATTGTTATTATTTGTTGTTATAGCGGCAACAGAAATACATCATCTGTGAAATTTTCAACTGTCTAGCTTTACCGGTTCAAGAGATACAACCTGGTGAGAGACAGACAGACGGACAGTGGAGTCATAGTAATAGGGTTCCGTTTTTNAGACTAATTTCTTAATTAATATATCCTTTTTTCATTGAAAAGTGGTTAGTTTTGCCTAATTATTTTAATAAGGATATAGTCTTAGACAAACCACGATGAATCAGTGGCCTCATTTTGAAAGCATCGGGCAATAATTCATTTTTGGCCTAGAAAATAAAATATACCAAAAACTTGAATGTCTTTTAAATATAATATTTTGAAGACTAATGCGATACTTATTTTTTTATGGTAGGCTCGTATTAGCCCACTATCACCTGATGGTGAGCGATGATATCGTGGTCGATAATAATAGAGCACGCTTGCTTAGAAGTTACCTATTCACACTTGACTTAAATACCCCGACATTGTTGCTATCAGGAAACACTCCTAGCTGAACTCCATTTGCGGTATTTGTTCGAAAGAGTCACCGCGGCCTTGGAACGCAAAAGGGCATTTGAAGGAAAAAAGGATGGGTAAAACCCAAATGCCTAAATCAGTAAGTAAGAGTCTGACACTCCCTTCCGCTGTCATTTGATGATTTCCCGTCCTCCAAAAGAAAAACCGGCCAAGTGTGAGTCGAACTCTTACACGAAGGGTTCCGTACCATAATCCAAAAAAAACACGTTTCTACTATGAGAACCCCCTTTAATTTTTAAGTTAGTTACATTGTTATTATTTGTTGTTATAGCGGCAACAGAAATACATCATCTGTGAAAATTTCAACTGTCTAGCTTTACCGGTTCATGAGATACAACCTGGTGAGAGACAGACAGACGGACAGTGGAGTCATAGTAATAGGGTTCCGTTTTTACCCTTTGAGTACGGAACCCTAAAAAGCTGAACTTCATTCCCCCATTCCAAAACGATGACAATTAACGATGAAAATTAATTGCCGATATCAAATTAACTCTTTCCAATAAATACTCAAGTCGTTACCGTATCGCATCCGTCCCATGTAAGTCCTAACACAGAAATGCTAATAGATCGCCATTTAAAACCCCGCTCACAAATATAAGTCCANCGAAAATTAATCGCCGATATCAAATTAACTCTTTCCAATAAATACTCAAGTCGTTACCGTATCGCATCCGTCTCATGTAAGTCCTAACACAGAAATGCTAATAGATCGCCATTTAAAACCCCGCTCACAAATATAAGTCCAGCAAATACATTTTTGCATTCCACTTATTGAACTGGCTTTGAACTTGAGAATCTCCGGAATACCTTTTAAATATCTTAGCGAGATGATAATTATTATCGGGTATTTTAAAAGTATGATTCCGTATTTTCGTCGTGGGTTATGTAAGGGATCAGTTAGAACTAATTAAAACACCTGATTATATGACAGCATACCTTTCTGTTAGTCGTCATCTCAGTTACTGAGATATGCCTGAGAGAGACATTGGGCTTCTTAGAAAAAAAATCGGTGGTGTCACATGGACAGATAGACGGACAGACGGACAAGAGAGTGATCTTATAAGGGTTCCTTTTTTACTTTTTGAGGTACGGAACCCTAAAAAGTGATTTAATATTATTTCTTATTCCTTTAAGTTAAGACCGTAGGTTATGAAAGGTTGAATTGAAAAGATTTTCTTTATGAAATATTGCGAGTATGTTATCTATATTATATTTTTAAGAGAAGTTTAGTCTGAAGTCCGGAATAGTCTTTTACGAGTCCATTTTACAATGTCAATGCAGCTAGCTTTAGCTTGATGTGTTTCTTATAAGCTGTAGCGATTTTACTTCTGAAATTAAATGAAAAACTTCGTCGTCTTCTCGTTTAACTATTATCTTAGTTGATGATAAGCAATGATGTGGCCGAAGATGGGCCACACAGTCTTTTATATACCACATATACCAGAAATATCAATTAACGTAAGGGACAATTTGTCAATTTGCGTAAATGAATCTTACGTTAATTGTCGTAGGGACAATTTGGCATTTTGGGTAAATGTCCTTTACCTACGTCAATTGATACTTCTGGTATCGATTAAACCATTTGATGGATAATGGTTTAATCAAATTTCATGCGGCAGCTAACTAAATTATTTCAGTTTATAACATCCATCAAAAATATACACAAAGAGCATACAAGAGCAGCATAATGTTAAACTTATCTCTCTTGTGTCTGTGTGTGTGCCAAATAAACTAGTTTTCTTTCTTTCTTCTTTCTTTCTTTTCTTTCTTTTCTTTCTTTTCTTTCTTTTCTTTCTTTTCTTTCTTTTCTTTCTTTTTCATTGAAGTTGTCATTGATTCGTCCTTTGAAGTAGTGATTCGAAACAGTGAAGCTCTATTGACAGAAAAACTGAAAAACTAACACAATTTAGAAGAATTAGGTATATCAGCGAATAAAGTAACTGTATCCCTTAAAAATTTTGACAGTATCCACAACCAATAATTTTATGACGACTTTGCTAAAATCTAAAGAAAATACAATGTCTACAATTTCAAAAATTGCACTTCAGTCGCTTCTGCCTATAACTCGAACCAAAGACAACAGCAGCGGAGTAACAGCGGTCATAAAAACATGCATTTACAACGTAAATACAGAAAAGAGGATGCCTGCGCAATACTCGCCATTCTCAGCCATGCTGAAATATTACATTTTAAATGTACCTACAGACTGCGAGTTTTAAAAAGTTACCAGTAATAATAGTTGTTTGGCTATGGTGCTAATAGTCGGGTTCAAAATGGAAGGGAAAAGCCTTTTGTTGGTGATAAACTTAACGCAACTTCGATCGTTAATCTGTTCAAACGTGGTGAGATCAAGAAATCATTACTTAAGCCACTTTGGTTGGAACAGGGGTCACCAAGAACCGATTCTTGGCCAGCCCTTTTCAACAAGAGTATAGGCAAGCTGGTCAGGCGTCCTAATATGACGTGCTAATGCGATCCAATTCCGATGATGTAAAAGGAATAGTGCTATTCACTATGTATAGCTCCGTCTCTCTCTTAGAGCGGAGTCACGATCGTTTTAAGACTTCATAGTAGGGCCCCTGGTAGACTGAATGACTTGATCAAGGTTGAGGGATTGTTGTGGTGATTTTAGGGAGGCCTCTGTTCAGCAATGAATGTCCTTCGATTAAGACGATGAATATTATAAACGGGATTTAACGGCCCGTTTATTACGAAGAGCAAAGTTGTTTGTATCTTAGAGGCCATATTGGTCAAATTAATTTTTCCTGAGAAATAAAAAATGGTCCCTTGCTTTTTTGGCTTTTGTTTTTTCCTTTAGTTATCTTTTGGCAACCATTAGAAAAGTTGTCTAAGTCTAATTTAGAAACCGAGCTACAGACTCGCAGCTGTAGCATACATTTACCTCACGATCCGATGAAAATCAGCGCCTCAATTTCCGAAGCCGCGTTCTCCTGCAGATTTCTACCTCCACGCCTCCTACAATATTATTATTGTAACAAAGTAAAAGCCTCCCTACACGAAACCTAACAAATCTTGAGTCTATGTTATCTCTATTCATTCCTAACAATAGGAACAGTCTCAGACATAGCCGTTTCTCAGCATAACATTAGCTATTTATGATTGCTTATCTAGACTAACGGTCCAGCCAGTCTGCGGTTCAGCCTAGAAACGTAACTTGGGCCTTGATTTAGACATATAATTTTATGGGACTAAAAATAACAGTTTCTTATTGGTATTGGTAACTGGAGTTACGTTTTTAGGAGTTGTAAATACTCTTTATTGTATGCCGTTAAAATTACAATAAATGCTTCATAATTGTAGGGTGTAACTGTGGGCTTGAGCAAACTTATCGCAGAAAGTGATCTTTAACAGACGACCTTTCGATGGATTTGAGAGAGAAAAGATATGTAGATAGTCCGTGGTTTACTATTTAGTTAATCGTATAAAATAATGTTATGTATCAGTGAGACAAACTGTTCTGGTTCTTGTTCAATTTTCAGGATGACACATTCGTATATCCGGCCTGTTGGTCGAGTGGTTAGTGACCCTGACTGCTAAACCGGAGGTCGTGGGTTCGATTCCCACCCAGGACAAATCTTTGTGTGATGAGCATGATCATTTGTTCTGTGTCTGGGTGTAAGTTATCTATAATATGTATGTATTTAGAAATATATAAGTATGTTTATCAGTTGTCTGGTTGCCATAGCACAGGCAGGCAGTTTGGGATCGGATGACCGTGTATGAGTTGTCCTAGGATAAGAAATATACTTACTATTTAGTTAATCGTACAAATTAATGTTATGTATCAGTGAGACAAAACATCCTGGTTCTTGTTCAATGTTCAGAACGTAAAACACATTTGTATATGTATAAGTCTCAGTCAGCTAGCTTTATCAGCCGTTTCATTAAAGGCCTAACCTTTACATTGAACTGCACCGTTTTATTAGCGATATTGAAACAAAGATGTCACTTAGGCCGGATGAAAAATCGGCACAGTTTAATGAAAAGGCTAGGCAACCACTTAAACGGCTGATAAAGCTGTTTGGCTGCGACATATGTATATGTCGTTTACATAATATTATCTAGTGCTGAGAAACTAGACCATTCGAGAAGATTTCTTGTGATATAGTTGTGTTACTATTTTGTTGTTCAATAAAAATATTCTTCTCAACTCCTAGACCTATTTACCGGAAACTCTCCATCTATCTCACCCAAGACTTTCTTAAATCTCCAAGCAGTGACATACTCCAATTTTAATTTCTAAAACATAAAAAAAATCTGTATTAAAGTCCTACTAATCCCCTTGAAATCCACAATCATAAACCAACACGTACACGACAATTCGTAAGTGGAAGCAGTATTATATTATCTGTAGTGGCACACGTAGGACACAAAGGGAGGTAACAGGCGCAAAATTCCACCATAATCCAGTTGAAATAACTTCGGAGCAATTACTCGGCATAAACGTCTTGCGGCGTTGTATCGAAAACGAAACGAGAGGACGATGTGTTTGTTGTGTGGGGTGTGAGGTTCCGCAGGTATTGATGGCGAAGGCATTTTAAAAAGTAAATATGAAAAAAGAACAGACACCGAGTGATTCTATTAGGGTTCCGTTTTTTCATACGGACGTTTGGTACCCTAAAAACAGCATAAAAGGACTTAACTCTTGTTCTAAAGATTTCATGTTGTTTGCGAGATGTTGCTCTTAATTTTTAATGAGAATTATGAGTGCTCACAATTTGTAAATCTGTTTTCAAAATCAAATATGCAGAAAGCGTACATAATCTTAGTTTTTGTCATACAATTTTTCAGTAGATTTACGTTTTATGGTATAATAAAGAAGAAACAAAAATTGTTACAATTTAATTTTCATTCACTAAAATCTCACTCAGTAAACCCAAACGGACAACTTATCTCCGAACGCCATTTTGAACCGCCACACCTCATCGAACGTGACTGCAGAACCCTAAACCAAAAAATAAACCTCAAAAATCTCGATAAGACCCGCGTGGGGCGGTGACAACAGCAAGTAAACAAAAATAATACAAAAAATCCTTAACTTGGACCTCAGAGGTGTCGTTTGGACCTTGTCGCCTTATCTCAGGTCGGACCCAGATCGATCAACGTTCCTTTGAGTAAATTTAAAAATTCAACAATGAGGTGTGTACGGTTTGATTGAGAAAGTCAGTGTTATTAAAATGTGTTTATTATTATCTTGTCGGCACAAAGAATAATAATATAGGAGATGCGACATGTCCTGTTAAAGGTCTTTGGCTGTCGGCCAGGGTTTTCGTAGTAAAAGGTCTGCCGGGTAATGGCGCCGTCTGTTTCCGGGATGACTTAAATGAAATTGAAATTTGAATACAGTAGATGAGTGAGTAGATAAGCAAGAAAGTTAAGGAACCCGTGAAGTGAGCAAGGAATATAATAGTCATGAGCCTAATTTAGGTCACTGAGACATTCAAACGTATCAGATTTATATTCCGCAACAAAAATGACAATAACTTACCAAAAACAATGAAAACGCATCTGTACCCATACCATTACACTCCGCATAGTTTTCATAATAAAGCGCTAAATTTTAATTAAAAATCACTTGCGCCTGCGACAGGCGCGCAAAAAACGGCGAGGATCAAGGTCCGAGGATGCTCGATCGTCGGCGATGTTACCCGAACACTCGTCCGCCATTACGCGTAATTACTCAATCGCCAAAACGTGGAATGCTTTCGGCCAACTTTGAATGCGATGGGTTTTGTGTTTAACGCCTTATACGGCCAAGAGATTATACTTGAATCATTGATAATGCGAAAATTGGGATTTCGCTGCGATGTCGTTAACGGTCGGGAAGGATGGTGTGAGGATATTTGGCTGAACATTTATACCTTTTTATGCTCATCTGACTATAAAAGCGTCCAAAGAGGTCATCAAAGTCAATATAAAGCAGAAATCTTCAATTCTGTGCACAATACAAAATGTTTAAGATATCAAATAAGTAGTAAATGTCATCGTTGATCGAGATGACAAAACCAAAGATGGCTACGAATCTGAATTCAAATTCAGGTTCTGTGCGAAAATAATACTGATCATATACCCAACAATTACTTTAGAACAAGCTAATATTGTAAATAACTTAACTTAAACAGATCTTAACCATTGATAAGTAGGCGGTATAATAAGAACTTTAAATACTATGCAGATTGCAGACCTTATTACTCGTACTATTATAGCAATGACCGTGCGTGGAATGTAGGCTTCCAAATGCCAAACAAAATTAACCAACCAGCAAAATTCCGACTTTGTGTCAAAATTACATACAATTTGCAGTAACAACGTATTATTAGGGAGTAGTGCTGAGTCGTTGACAAGTGTTCCACCGGTAGCTCCTGATAGCATCAAATGTATGGTAATTTATGCAGTTCATAATTACTAAGTCGCTGTTAGATTCAAATTTTATTGTAGATATGAAATCATCAGAGCAAGGCTGAGTGGCTGTTCTGTTAAGTCATGATCTTTGTTTAATAATTGTGCAGCTAGACGCAGTTTTGATGAAAAGCAATTAAGTTTGATAGTTTTTGATGATTCGGTCGTAGATTATGGTGTAGCAATAAATAAATAATAATATAGTTTATTTCTCTCATAAAGGTACATTGTTACAGTAATTTATTTATCTTATTCTGCCTTATGCTAGAACCTTTGTGAGAGCTGGAGTCTGTACTAGGTTCGGGACCTGTATGACAGATCTCCAGGCTCACACCCCCATGAACATGATCATATTTTACGGCATCTTAATTCCAATTATACATAACACTGTTAGCTTCATAACAATTCTGAAATGTTTGTTTAGGAATGTAAAATTGACTACAAACGCCGAAGTTGATGTGATTGCATGTCTCAAGAAGCCGAACAATATAGCAGATAGTAANAATTATACATAACACTGTTAGCTTAATAACAATTCTGAAATGTTTGTTTAGGAATGTAAAATTTACTACAAACGCCGAAGTTGATGTGATTGCATGTCTCAAGAAGCCGAACAATATAGCAGATAGTAATTTTAGAAATAAATGACGACGTTTTAGGAGAAAAAAGGATAAAACGATTATCTGCAGAGTCCATGCCAAAAGCCGGACAATGAATTAAAATTATCCGCGTATCCATATACGAAAGCATTTTATCAATGGCACCATACAACACAGAGTTGACTGTGACAAATCGCGCAAATCGATGTGCCTTCGTAACTGGTTATTAGAATTTATCAAAACCAATGTTACTGACGTTAACCATAGTTAAATGTCTGGTTAAAAAATGAGACAGGAAAATGTGCAATCGAACACTGTTATTGAATTATGATTCATGTTTCTGGATGTTATTAATTTTAGTTGTAACTTTAAGAAGTTTTTCCGTTATGAAGATGGGCCCAGGAAATGTCTCATTGGGTGTATCGTTTTCATGCTTCATGGAATCAAAAGAAACTTCAGTTACAAAAGATTTAGTGTTATTTTATTCGCTAAGTTCAATCTATCTATACTGATAATAAAGCTAGAGAATTTGTTTGAACGCGCTTATCTCTGGAACTACCAGTCGGATTAAAAAAATCTTTTTCAGCCACATTTATGAGGAAGGCTGTAGGCTATACAGGAACGGGATATGCACGAACGAAGTCGCAGGCCAAAGCTAGTAAAAAATTTTGATAGACAACTAAAAGGCATATATTTGGGTTCTCAAGGGCAAAGTTTTTGTTGATTTTTATCTTTTTGATAATATTGACAGAGCCTCAGTTAGTAAATGAACTCCCAACATACTAGGTTTCAAAGAATTAACCCAGCCTCAAAAACACAACCAACTTCCCGAACACACAAAAGGAAGTTCTAAACAACTAACATTAATACCAGGAACACACTATAATTTACTTCGTAAGTACTCAGGTATAATTGAAACGGCTTTCTGGCCATAATTCTGTTGGTCCAGTCTTGCTGTCATCGAGCGAGCGTCGCATAATCCCTTGAAACCAGTAGTGAAGGGAAATGGTAATACATCGTCGGTTTTAATTGCACATTATTTGATTAAGAAGGAATGTTTTGGTTGTTTAAATGATAATAGTGATGTAGTATAGAGTGTACGTTTGGTTGTTTTGCGGTGGTATAATTGAAAAACTAGTGAATGCGGTATTTAAAAATAATGTTGTGTTTAATGTTTTTGCGCATTATCTTCGAAACAATTAAATTTAGTGACCTCAATAATAATAAAATCACAGAAAAGCTAAGTTACCTATTTACACCTGTAAAATATGTACTTGTTAATTTAGAAAATAATGAAGCTGCTATACATGTATTAAATACAGTAAGTAAAGGTTACGGTTTTAGAATTTTTTTTTCTCAAAACATTTACACAATCACTTCGTAAGTGGTATTACTATTCTAGACTATGTAACTGTCATCGAGGATGGTAAAGACGGGTACACTGAGTTCGATAGAGCAGGAAGTGAGCTTAACGATTATTCCTCCATACGATTAAATTTTTAAATTCGCGAAGGATTCAAAATTTTTGATTCAGTATTTATTTGACTCAGATCAAATCAGCGTAGAAGCTAATTATATTTGATGCACACTATAAAATTAAAGTGGTCATCTGGTTCGCAATATTCTTTTATTTTAATGCAATACAGTTGAAAATGAACTTTGTTTGGTTGATATAAAGTGTGAATTAGCTTGAAGAAAACAAAGACTGGATGGTAGAGGGGTGGGCAGTGATTGTAGCAAAGATAGCGATATTTATGTAGATTTGTAAGTGTCGATTTAATCTGGGACAGGTGTTAATGGGTCTTTTCATTTTAATTGAAAATAGATTTACTGTTGCAAAATCGGGTAAGCTTTAATTAAATACCAACTTAATTCGTTCTAATGGGTATTCAAACACGAAATTAATGGTTCAGTTATAAGTGTTAAATTCCTGGCCGCAAATAATCACAGTTATTATTTTTAATGAAGAGGAATATTTTTTTTAACATACCTCTAACCGTTGTTTACTAAACAAGCGAATTATCGAAAATCACTCCTGCAAGTCGATTCTTTCTATCGACTCGTCCTTGCAATGAGCCCATGTCCCAACACTACGCTACCCGTTCTTGCAGAGAATGCGCGGGCGTGACGAAGTCTCTATCTGCCAATAATCTAAACTGAATAACTAGTACCTTCACTCGGATGCGCTCGCTATTGATCTCTGTCTTCATATAACTGGAACGTCCTCCCACAGAGGATTGTTTTTATTTTCACGCTTATGTATTATGGGGTGGTCAAGTATGTATTGTAGATGGTTCAGCTGTGTTTGCTAGGTGTCTGTGATTTTAGCTGATTTTGCAACAAAACGGGATAACAACAGAAAGTACTCAATAAAATGATGAAATGTAAATGAGTTACAAATATTTATATTTAAATTTTAATATATAATTAAATAAATAATAAATTTAAGAATTTTACTTTTACTTATTATTATTGAGCACGTTTAAATGTATATCTAACTGATATTATAAATGCGTAAGTTTGGTTGGATGGACGTTTGTTACTCAGTTACGTCAAAACGGCTGAACGGATCTGGATTAAATTTGGCACGGCGATAGATTATAGTCTTAAATTTCATATAGGTTATCTCAGTTGTATGTTTCCTTGGGATAATTTCCGACATTCACCCGGGCGAAGTAACGGGCAGAACTCATAAGAAAAACCTCCGTTATCCCACACAGTTAATTTAACAAAATGACTAGTACAATCGTGATTAAATTTTCAGTTCATGATACCATACTTTTCAATTAACCAAAGATTCCCATCGGTCAGTCGAAAATAACATAGCATTAAAATTCATTCAAATATTTCTGAGCAATTGAATTATCTGACCTCATATAAACTCTAGTTCATGACCGTATGAGGAAACGTTCTAAAATACCCTAATTACCTCATAATGATGCCAAATTACAGTACTCAATCATTTAAACTATCTTAAATGGCAGTTGTTATGCAAATTGAATATCGAAGTTGTAAGTAGCAGTGGGAGATTCGAGAAATATCGTTTGAAAGTTTTTTTTTTAAATTAAGGTTCTATGTTTTTCTTTGTGGCAATAGATTTATTGAGTTACTATTAGTTTTGTGTGATTCTATTGATGTTGATTTTTATTAGTTTGGCTGTGCCCTCTATGAATGAAATTGAAAATACGAAATTTAAAACAAAACGTTTAGAAAAAAAAATTAATGACTAGCGACTGTGTCTGCGCAGATTTAGTAGTACAAAAATCCCTTCTTAGTGCTCACCTACGTCATAAAAGGAAGTATATAGGAAAATTTCATATTCTTTATTCCAGTAGTATCGGCTGTGCGTTGATGCGTCAGTAGATATATAAATTGGACAGTTTGCTTGGCATTACAATCTTAACTATCAATTAATTAAATTTAATTAACCTAATTGGAGAGGAGATCTGTCATACATGTCCCGAACCTAGTACAGACTCCAGCTCTCACAAAGGTTCTAGCATAAGGCTGAATAAGATAAATAAATTACTGTAACAATGTACCTTTATGCGAGGAATAAACTATATATTATAATTATTACTTATTTTAGCACTTTTTGCATGGAACATCTGTATCTGGAGAAGGGTGTTGCTAGCTGCGATACAGTATATACTCTTGAAGCTATCATCGTTTTACTTGTTGTACTTATTCATGTGTTATTGTTCAAAAATAAACTTTTTTAATTTTGTTTTTTAACTCCGCTGTCCCATTGAACAACTGACTGCCCACAGTAAGTGCATGAAAAAAAACGCTTAACATCAAAATGGAATAAAATTATCTCTTAATTACTAAAAACAACTCATCGCCTGTCATTATTTCGTGTACTTGTTCAAACATATCCTGTAGTAATTGTTTAAGTAATTGCCCGTTTTAATGTGTTTTAGTGCCGATTATATCTACAGAGGCTCTTAATTTTCATGTTATTGTATCGTGGGAAATGCATTCTTTTGATCTGTAGATAAAATGATAAAACGGATTGGATTTAGTTTGTTTCTAACAATAAGATGATTAAAATTAAATATAAAATAATATTTTACAATCGATCAATTTGGCTACCATATAAAAAATACAAATTCGTGCTTTTGAAAATATATTTATATTTTGTTAATTACTCCTAATTAACTGACAAACTAGAAAACTGTGGTAATTATACGTTTATAATTACCGCATTTTACTTTCTTGTTTGAAGTATCATGCAAGCTAATTATAAAGATATAATTTTGCAGCACGCACTATGTCATCAAAGTAAATTAGCTAGAAGATCACTGTAAGTCCCGGAAATTACTAAATACTACGGCAGAGGCTAGGAACATAGATATAAAAGGGCTCAAGAACCACAAAACTATGTATTTTAATCCTCCAATACCGCTTCCACATTCATACAAGTTATTGAAAACATATACTACAAACCTGACTGTATCCATAGTCTGCTTCCAATCACCGCAACAATCTGGACTTTCTAAAGAAAACCTAGACTTAGTTGATTCAAAGTAGGTTTTTAATTACCTAGATGAAAACATCTCTATTCAAAACTAGTTTCATGCTATGTCACTAATGTTGAGAAGTTATCAATGTACTGATTTCAACGATAAAGAGAGAAAATGACCTAGCAGGTGGAACGGAATATTCTCACATAAGGGAAAGGAGAAATTTTGTGCTTATAACCTCATGGCTTGAAAGCTTATGAAATTAATGTCTGGAGTTTGTTGTCTGTTTTCTTACAAATATCTGCAATATTGTATCATGAATAATCTCCATAACTTATTAAAATTATGATTTATAATTCGTTCTCACACTGCATTAATTTGAAAAAACATCGAGTACTTGGCAGATCTCCATACGTCAAGAAACTTAATAAATATTAACGTATCACACTTTTGAACGCCCACTGGCACTTTACATTACCCCACTTTCAGTAGATTAACAAATAATATGACACGCCTACGATCTTGACTACTTGTTTTAATTAGCACAAAAATAAATCAAACGCATATTTTGATAAGGCTGTAAGAAAAAGAGGCGGGATCCTAACTGTCAATGTCCACACCTTTGAAACATTTATCTATTTCTTTTCATTCATATCTTTTATGTTTTACTGTTATATTGGCATCTAGCTGCATATTTCATGCTACTGCTAAGATGAAGCTGTTTCATTCCCAATACCATGCTAAAATTGACTGTTTTACTACCGAAACATTACGATGGTTAGAAGAAACATAAACGGTGAGAAATACAAGTAAGAAAACTAGATTTACGACTTAAAACAAAACCGTAATATTTTCCTTAAAATAAGATATTGGAGGAAACGGATAGTATGACAGTAAAAGTCGGGAAACAGGAAGCAATGAATCTTAGCACAAGAGAAGGTAGCACATATCACGGTTAACTTAGATTTACGACTTAAAACAAAACCGTAATAGTTTCCTTAAATATCCTTAAGATATGGGAGGAAACAGATAGTATGACAGTAACACTACGAAACTAACAGTGCGAAATGAATCAGAACTGTTATCTTTACAGCCATTGTAATTATTACCTATTTAAACAGGTGTAATCAACAAGAAGGGATATGGCACAGCAAGAGCACCTGTGGATATGGACAAATATATAGTTAATCATTGAAATATTAATACTATCAATCTCTATTAGGTTAAGCAATAAAAACTATGCTGAAGCAGTAACTCACATCCAGAACTTCAAAACTATTCTAGGTAAATTAGGCACTGAAATCAATCTACTGAGAATTGCCACATAAAGCCAAAGTTTATTAGCAATAGTTGTGCCCTTAAGTATAATAGAAATAGACGCATTTAAACTGATAGAATTTACAACATTCGCACTTCAGGCCCCTATCTACACTATCATTTACAACCATTTTCTATCATGAATCATTAAAAATACTCTATTAAGACCAGATCATTTACAAGTATATTTTGAACTAAGCTAATTCTCGGCTGCCTTAATCAGGAGCCCAGCGTAAACTGGTTTCTTCATACTATTTTATATAGCAAACTATATTTCACACCTACTGTACGGATGCAAACCGTATCTAGAACACCCATTGAATATTAAACTTTATACGTGTTAGATAAAGTTTAAAATAGATTGCAGATTGACGACAACATGTGATTTCATGAGGCGATAGTATTGTGTGTGGAAACTGAGTTTTATGAAGCTGAAGATAAGGTTGAATGTTTGAAGTTCGGAATGCGGGTTGGTCCTATCTTTATGTCAATTTCTGAAAGAGACCCAATATTAATTGTTGGTCATTATTTCGTAGTGTAGAAAGCGGTGAGTCGGTAGGAAGTTGGTCGCCCTCGCATTAGGTATAGGGTCGCAACGCTTTAGGGATATTTGTGACTTGTATGCTGTAGCTTAGTTATTATAGACATTTGTAACTCTCTGTGAGAAAGTGTTGGAGAAACCGTAAATAATGGAAACTATTTTCTGAACAATATTATAAATGGCGGGTGGGAGAACTGGAAGGATGACATTAAACAAAAGTTAGTTAAGTTATTAGATAAAAGTTAAAACGATAGAGCATAGAAGATAAACTAAGCTATCAAACAGGGAAATAAAAGTGGATTAAATGAAAATGTCTTTAGTAATCGTGAAAGGTTATATATTGATACAGATTTGTTGACATGCGAGTACATGCATAATAATACCCCCCTTACATGGGAACGCTATTAAGACATCAATAGACACAAAAACAAAACCTTAACAAAATTAAAATTACTGTTTCAAAAGCACAAAAGAAATGAGTGGTACACGCTTATTTTCTAATCATGCGGTACAATTAAACAAATTGTGTCAGTAGCGCTCACCAGCGTTCAATTTCCGACTTATTACGACTTAAGAACAGTAAATCTTAAAGAACATTACCTTTCTTATTCGTAGTTTTAATTAGGACCACCGTCCGCAGGAGAAACTTCAATAACCTCTCTATATTTTGAATTCTGCGGAAGGTTCTTAATGTCATGTTTGGTGACATTTATAATCTTCATAGCTGCTTCTATATAATTTTGATTTATTTTAAGTTTAGCAACGGTTCCGTTTATTGATTTGCCATCTAACAATTGATTTATCTATTACACATTTAATAAGAAGTAGGAAAAAGAAAAATAGGTCTAAAGGTGATGCTTACTTCTGTTTCTTTCTTTCCTGTATCTGGAACTTCTTTACCGTCAATCTTTAAACTGCTATCTTTAAGTTCTATAGGAGAAACTTTATTTAAAACTCCGCTACCCATGGCCACCTTACCCAAAGTACCCATTAACGCTTTGTACTGTTAAGACATAATTGTCAATGGTTAATAGCCCCCATATGTTAGACTTTCTCTCCTACACTGTCCTGTAACGTTGCTTCGGATCCTAAGATAAAGACACGTTGTGGTCTGAGTGTAGAACAAACTTGTGCCGTACTTGTTTGGTTAGGTAACGCATTTCGTACTGTTTGGATTAAATCATTAACTAAATGATGATTACCTACTGGGTTCGATTTAATTTTTAAATCCAGTTCTTGCGTCGAAAATTTCAAATCGTTCTTTAACAGATATAAAACTATAGATTATTTTACATATACCAATGCACAGTATGTAAATACAGTCGCCTTTTAAGGAGGTTTCCTTATACTTGGTTGTAAACCAGCACATCCAAACCAGTGTCCTTGCAACATTAATCCTGGACGAAACATGTAAATTGTAAAAACCTTTCCGATGTCCTACCATAAAATTCCATTGCCAGCCAGACATTGAGTAGCGTCTGAAGGCGACTCTATTCATAAATCGGTCCACAATCTCCTTTTATATGTAAAACAGATGTTTCAGAATCTACACGAACTTGGGAACGTATTTCTACGCAATTTTTATGCCCCGTCAGACTATGTTTACGCGTGGGGCCACGATGACGGACCCAGCTTTTACAAAAAGTCACGCTAGTATGTTCACGCTTAAAATCATTAAATAGTTTAATGAAATTGCTGTTCTAATATGAAATTATGGGATGTTATCAACATTTTATGAAATAAAATTATTTATTGGTTGGATGCGAGTTTGTCGTAAACTTGTGTCTTGCTAAATTTACTACCAATTGGACGCAGTAGCGGTAGAAAATATAATTTATCAAATAAATTATGTTTTTCTTTGAACACCATATCGGCATGCAGGTAGATATTCATATACATACTTGCTTATTTTGTCAACATACTTGCAATGTGGCTTGAAAAGGCTCACATAAAATAATAAGAGCTTAATATGGTTAAAGCCCATTAAATAGCAATTTGCTTACGTTTACCTTTTTAATGTCACATTTACGATTATTAGTTTTAATATACACTATGATAATAAATATTGTGTGATCATTATAAGTTTTAATGATATTAAGCAAATAAAAGTTTTTTATGTGTTTTTTTTTTTACCCGTGGTATGCGATTATACTTTGTCTTCTTTTTAGTATTTTACAACTAAGTTAGCGTGTATTTACTTATTTTTATATAAGCACCACATATTTTCTTGGGTGATATTCAAATCGTAATAAGCACCATATTTTGAACTTATAATTTTTTAGACCGCATTAATTATGAAAATAAAACTTAACCTATAACTTATTACATCTCTTTTCCTTGTTCATTTTGCATTACAAAACTTACATTGACCACTTTAAAATCATACCAACCTTGCATTCCCATCAAAAATTACATCCGAAAAAAGATACCATAAGTAAAAGCTGGTTCAATATATTTCACATCGGACTAGCTTCACAAACCCACCGACAGTCCATATCTGTATGTAAATACGACGACATTTTTGCCTCTGTGCGTTTGCATCTAATATTTTACTGTTGCGCATCTTATTTATGCAGCCTATCTTGAATAAGACGTATCTGTCTATCCAGTACGGGTTTCGGTCACTAATGATGTGGGTCTCAACCCTTTTTTGCCGTGTCTAACTAAATAATGTGGACGTGCGCTGGGTTCTTGATTTTGCAACTATGTGTACGGGAAAATTTGATGCCGGGTTAGCTTTGTTGATGGATCTGATGTGCTCTTTAATTTGGTCATTAGTGTAGTTTCGTAATACTACACGCTGTACATTAATACTTAGAATATACTTTATTTTACAACAAAAAACAGTTACACAACTTTTTTAGATTTTAATAAATACAGCCAC
>NDFZ01003837.1:0-38817 GCA_002192655.3 Mamestra configurata
TCTGTAACTGTCATAAAAGTGTTCATTTGACCAACATTAATTAAATAAAGTGGTAAATAAAATAATAAAGTATAATATTTGCGTAGAGGTCTCAAGTGAACGGATCTATTACAATGCCACGGTGAGAAAGCTCGGTTGTGTCGTGTGCTGCGCCGGCGCCGCACAATGCTCACGTTTGCGACATCGGAATCAACATCGTCAGCGCTATGTGTATCGAACTATAAAAGGTCAGGTTAAATAGCAACTGGCAAATCGCAATTCACTTGCCGTTTTCATTCCGGACATTTTTTACTATAATTATTTCCAATACTTAAACTTATGGATCTGTATTTGCAAACAATGTTAACATTACTACAGCCAGTTAAATGTTTCCTTATACCTACAAATAAAACAATATATAGAAGACCTTAACCAGTATTCATTAAAGGACCAAATAAAACATTGAAAGAGTCAATATAACGGCCAGACGATGTCTGGTTATGTTCAGTGTGGATGACGGCTGAAGATAAGAATGAATTAAATAGTTAAAGAAGAGANATTCCTTATACCTACAAATAAAACAATATATAGAAGACATAATCCTTAACCAGTATTCATTAAAGGACCAAATAAAACATTGAAAGAGACAATATAACGGCCAGACGACGTCTGGTTATGTTCAGTGTGGATGACGGCTGAAGATAAGAATGAATTAAATAGTTAAAGAAGAGATAAATGAGGAACAATCCGTTAGTGAAACTGAATAAATAGTTAAGAACACCTCTGTAAACAAAGCAGGTAGAGCCAAAGGAACTGTTTTAATATAAAAGACCGACTCACGAAGAGGACCCGACGCGGTGAAAGGTAAATAACACTATGAGATATAACATAACAATGAAGTTTTAATGAACCACTGTTTCAAATTCTATTCAGCGGACTTTTCCGCTATTGTGTGTCTATTTGAAAATAGTTCAGCTATTCAGCGTCATAACAATTAAATGAAAATGAAATCGTAATAAAAATATTGTTATATGCTCTTCAATGTAATTTATTATTGTTAGTCAACAAAAACGACAGTAAGTTCGTTCGAGGATCAAGGCGAAAGAAAAAGTCAAAGTTATGTAGTGTGAATAGATACTTGGTGAACACAATAAGCTCTGCCCACGCGCCGATGAATCATGCTTATGCGCCCGCGCCGTTGCCGCAACACACACAGCAAGAACAGCAAAAACATTACCTACTTTTGAATAAGTTCCCTTTCTCTTTCTACACCTCCGAGCGTGCACCGCGTTCGGCGCCACTCGTTGTATCAATAAACAAATGAATCATTATCAATACATATCTAATAGATTGACTTTGACCATGATTTGAGTCAATGCTAACCAAACTAGCGTCATTATCATTACACAATATTTGTTGTTTTACCTTATAGCATAAGGAATGGAATTATTTGGGAACGATACTATTGAAATAGATACAGATTATAATCAGATCCATGAAGATAGTGAGAATATTAGGTCTTAAAAGATAGCGTCTAGGAAGCAGTTAGTCTACAAGTAATATTTGGGAACTCAACTAGAATTGAATAAAATTAACATAACTGATACAATAACGTTTCAGAGTATTGTGGAGTCAGTATCCGCTGAAGAAAGTTTTAAAATAAAGTCCATACCGGAGACGAGAATGTTTATAAGAGAACACGCCAAATGGCACATAAACGTTTAAAGTGTTGTAAATTATTTTCTTAATCTCGATGGCATGATGACAAATAAAACGTCCTTTCACCTGGGAGACGGTTTTGGACGCGATTAAAAGAAAGATATTTAAATTTTTGAAATACTGCATGCAGTTCGGAAATCATATCAATTATTTCAGCAGCTTAATAGAGCAACATGCATTTCCTGATCACATTACACGTGGCATACAATTTAATCCCTCTGTTTAAAATGTAAAATTTACATTTGTATAAATAATTACGTCCATTGCCCTGAATACAGAAAATGCTATTGAATTGCAACTACATATTAAAACTTGTGCAGTGTCAATTGAACCAATGAATGTGCGTCGGTAATACCGTGCCTGATTTCGAAATGTAAGAGCGGAACTGTACGATCAAAAGTTTTTTTTGTAAGAAATCTATTTACTTATTACATTGGACATTAATTTATTGTCGCATTAACTGACCAGTCATAGCAGCCAATGCGTGACGAAGTCGAACGAGTGGCCATGAAGTGCGTAGAGCGACTGGCCGGTGTGATACGTAGAAACGGTGACTCACAGAGAGAGACCAGAAATATGCATTACTGTGTACCAGATAAGGACAACAGATTTCAGAAAACAGGTTTAAGATTTCGAGTTTCGATCCGATATTCTCTTGTCTGTGCCAAGTAGACTCCGCTTGAGTAAAGCTGCCGTTCACGAAACTCGGGGAAGTCGTACCTACATTACAGCTTTTTATTTTTATTCGATTTGATACTGTTTAACAATTAGGATTTACTTTACCTGGCCTTCGTCTACTTCTCGATTAATGGTTGTTATCGTAATTAGTCACGGACCGGTCTCGATAACTTTCCCAGCCTGCTTTAAAACGGGTATTATTGTGAATTAGCAGATTTTGTTCTTTATCTTATCAAGTAAAGGTTACCTACTGAACACTTTCTTTATCAAGACATGGTCTGTGTCGTGGTGATGTCACCACTACTTCGGTGCTCTTATCTTAACGACGATAAAACGTTAGTTAGGAATGTTCTACAGACGTAAGTTAGCTAATAAAACGCGTAGCGACGAGGCATCCCGTCATCACCGCAGTTATCTCATCTAATGAAAAGGTTATACGAAGCTTGTGTTATGAACACAGTTCCGCGAAACTGCGAAAGACAAATAAGACTGCACAAAAGCAGATAGTATAGTCTATGTTGTAGCGATATTGTGTCAAGTCGGCGGCGGCATATCAACACGTGTTTCGCGTGTGATAATCAATCGGTGCACTGATCGCTGAAGAAAGTCTCGAGCTACACGATTACAGGAATTTTCCGACTCGGTGGAAATGATCGCGTCTCGGTGAATCATTACATGTTTTTGCCTCTACCTCTACGTTGCCCACAGAGAAAACGCGCGTTTCTTTCACGTTCATAAAATTAAACATCAAAGTTGACGTTTAATTGGTATTTTCAATTTTGCGGGCGTTCTGTAAATCGTTAGAACAAATCACAATGCAGTAAGTAGTGCCAAAAAAGGGACAGTCATAGCCAATGTTGTCCACACAGCTGTCTTGTAAAACGTCTCTGTAATTTATTGAGTACAAGCTGGCGTTTAAAAATATTCAATAGTAAATCTTAATCACTTACATCAGCGTATTTGTCCGTCAAAAAAGTACAACGGTGCCTTTAACGTTAATGGGTCTATTTTTAATGATAATAGGTTGCCGATAATTGTGTAGTAGAATTGACGTCACGGCTTGTTGGCAACCTAAGCGGTCTATAGGAAAACATGCAAATTTGTTGGCTGATTCCTTCCACTATCTTCCAACTTGTCTGTGTTAGTATTGTTATTAGATTGTGATGCCACAGATTTATTATCTCAATTGTGTTGGCTCGACGGTTCCATACAATTTGAGCATGTGAAGTTTGTATTCATTCTTTAAAATACCTCCAAAAACATCAACCAAATTATCTACATAATAGAAGCAAACACGGAAATATATCGATGATTTGCAAATTAACAGCATGTTAATAATGTTTACTTATAGGCTCGGAATTTCCATATAAGCAAATTTATCTAAGTCACATTGCTGTGTGACTAATATGACATACAGAGAGGCTATACAAAGATGACATTACTTATCTTGACATCGTCAAATATTTGCGTAAAAACTGTGTTCCATTAATGCCGTAATTATAAATGTGTTCCAATTAATATGCTTCGAATATGTTCTATAATAAAGATAATGTTTTAGACAATGCTCTTCCTAATGTTGCAATAGAAGTGAACGCAACAGATGCAGCGTGTGTGTCGGATTCGGATCTGTGAGACGCGGTGGCTAGGTTTTAGTTGCATACAAATCGGAACAAGGTATTATTTGATCGTGGTCCAACAGTCGTTTTAAGGCTACTGTTACCGGCCTGTGCGGCAACCGGTTTGTCCACTTCCAGTGCCGAAACGACGCCAATCATAGCCTTTAACACCAGAGCCGGAGAGCTTTTTATTATTACATCTCTTTACGAGATTATATTATTATTGCTTCCTCGCTTTTCTTTCATTAGGTCATACGTATGGTTTCATTAGCGGATTTAGTTTGAACATAGGGCAATAATGAAAAGATAAGTACTAGGGGAGGTGAAGAAAGAGCAAGTCGCTTGTAAATGGTAAATGTGGTTGCCGACAGTGCAGCTCTGACGCAATTTTTCAGTACTCGTTGTTCTATTGACACAGTTAAAATGACAGCTTTTATCAACGGATTTAAATTGATCCAATGACAATAGTGCAGTTCTTATAGGTTTCTCTCAATATTGTAATTTATTCTGTAGTTTAGTTTCTATTTCATTTATTGTTGTATTTTTTTGGTTCAGATGATTGCAATTAAATTGGATTACGTATTAGTATTGAGAAAGGAGATTGGAAGTATTTGTTTTAGTCATATTCTGATTGTAGATGAATTCCAGTTATTTCTTCGAAACAGTGCCAACAGTCCTTAAGCATTTATATTAATTTGCTCTATTTGTCACGCTTCCAGAGAAATATGATTTTTAATATTTTTGTTATTGTTAGTTCTTGCTAGATCTAGAATATCTTTAACAATATCGCCTTGTTTTATTTTCCTGGTATGCAGATATATTTTGAATTCCTTCGATATAAGCATTGTTTTCTTACACATGTAAAGTAATTAGTAATTATATTAGTACAATTGTAATACGATTATACAATCATTGGCAGCAATCACTAAATCTCCTCGCAGATGNGTATATTTTGAATTCCTTCGATATAAGCATTGTTTTCTTACACATGTAAAGTGTTTATTAGTACAATTGTAATACGATTATACAATCATTGGCAGCAATCACTAAATCTCCTCGCAGATGCCGAAATTATCGCGTGCATCGGTGCCAATAGCTGTCTGATTGATGGCTGATCCGGCGGGCATTTATCCATTCGTGAAACCGAGTAGGCGGATTGACAGCAAAAATCAAGAAAAAGGCTCATCAAAATAAGTCCAAAGCGCTCCCAAATCGTAACTTCCTGTGGAGCCCCTCAAATTAGCCGAAAGCGTAGCAGCATCAGCCACTGGAAATTATCATGTGGCGTGCTGGAAATTGGCGTGCAACTATACGTACCATTTTAGAAATGAGTAATTGCTGTCGAAATTTAGCGCTCGAGGGTGCGCACCTGCGGGCGCTGAGATTCATTCATGAGAGGAGCAAAATAAAGCGGCGAGAGCTCGAGAACAATCCGCAGGCAATAATAACAGTTGGCTTTTCTTAGAAACAGTGTGGCGTGGAGGCTTCGACGGAGGGTGTGGTGGCGTCTCGCTCGCACGCCTGGGGAGCGAGCGAGAGGGCGTGGGCGGGGCCGGCGTGTTATGTCACGCGGGCGGCGAAGGCGTCGGGAGTGCTGTGCTGCACGCTGCACGCTGCATGCTGCATCCGCCACATTTCCCGACTCTTCATTACTTACGCTTATTAAGAGCGAAGCCGCAGAGGTCAGCATACATAAATATTAAGTCAGGTGCTACCCACAGACCCTCATCACTACCACTCAAGTAATATTCGGTAATTAATCGGATGCAATCTGTCGTGCAATTCGTATGAGGAAATGATTGTGTTATACAAGTAAGTACACAACATTCAAGCTGATAAGATTCGGGCGGCTACTGATATCGGTAGAGATTGCAAAGAACCAGATTTTTAAGTAGATACAGAAACAGTTAAACTAAATTATACATGTGTGCCGAGCTGTTTGTATTACCATAATTAATGCGGTATCGATTGACTCGAGTACCTTCAGTACAAGAGAAAATAAGATAATATGTCTGACGTAAACAAGCATGTTGTATGTAATTTACATTCTCAATAGCTCAAAGTATTTACATCAATGGATTGTTATTGAATTAGTTTCCATGTCATTTACTGACCGCTATAAATGCAGTGAGTCTAATACGATCATTACCAAACAATATAAGCGGTATTCCCATACAAAAGCTCATGATTTATATTCATAGTTTGATTACAAGTTGTCAGCTCTGGGATGTATAAAGTATTTTATGTGAAAATTACCGGTGGGCACAAATGAAAACATTTTTATGCATAAATAAGGTGCGTTCGATAGAAACGGCACGATTCAGCCGCGTATGGCACAATGCGACGGTTTTATTGCACGAGCCAATGGTGAGGCGACGTTTATAAATCATATTTTTATGGTTATTCTTAGCGATAAACTCGACGTTTCTAGCGTTGATGCGAACATTTTGAACGCGTGTGCACCTCAGGCAACCGGTGTTAGGCTGTTGACTGTTCCTATGCGCGGACGCCATGTGCCATGTGGAACTGTGGATCTTAGACATTGCCCTAAGCTGCCAGAAACACCGACTTGTTACTACAATGATACAAACAAGCCCGGAAAACTAAGTAACATAAAACGGTCTTTCTATTGTGTCAGAATGATTAGTCATAACTAATCATCACTAACAACAATAAATTGATTAATTAGCGTAATTACTAATTCATTCATGTCGGTTAATTTATGAATCAGAATCTGAAACTTCAATAAACATCAATTGCATTGAAGAGAGTAGAATGAAAGTAGGTTGGGCAGGACTCTCTTCTGTACACCGCGAAATATCGACGTTAACTAGCTTATAAAGATTAAAGTCCAATCTAATTGGCTAAGTGCTTAGATTATAGTGGCAATTAACAAGGAAAAAATGAGCAAAAATATTAAATGACGTCTTTTTAATTTGCTTGTAACAAAACTTCCTGCATACGCATTTCAGAAACTCAGGGCTTCCCGTAAAACTGTGTTTGTAAGTACCGTGGAAAGACACACTAATGTTTTTATGCTTATAGCAATATTGTGAGAACCGGTGCTTAATCCTAATCAGTTCATTTATCACATCACGACAAGCAGACAGCATGCTGTTTAAAAAATGATCTTTCGTGTCTACAATGATATGAAGGTAAAAGTTTGTTTAATGTTTTAGGTGATTTTGTGAAGCTTCAGTTAAAGCTTATGTAGAACAAACACACACAATGATTTAAACAGGCATATTTTGTAGCAAAAAAGTCAATTAGGGTTTCCTTTAAAATTTGATTAATATAAGATTTTTAGTTTGAAAACTACAGCAAACGAAGTAAACAAAAGTCTATTTCTTAATACTTTTTATAAACTTCGGTCCATCGGATGATCGAACAAACAAGGTTTCAATCCGTTACCGAAAAAAAAACAAAGTTTCTGTCTAAAAAAGTTAGTGATAGTTCGTTGTTTAAACTAAAATGTAAATAAAAGAGGCGTGTCGTTCCATTAATTTTGAATAACTTACATTTAAATGCTTTTATAGAACAAAAATTCTACGTAGGTATACGCTTCTTCCAATTTATTATGTTCTAGATCAAACTATCGACCAAATACCTGTCTTTTCATATCTGAATAAAAAACAACATTTTTGTCCAAAAAAAGTCAGTGGTAGTCCGACATTCAAACTAAAAGTATTACTAGCTATTTACCTGAATATTTAAAAAAAATATACCTACTAAAAAGAATATTCTAAATCCTATTTTATACAAGCATCGTTCCATTCG
Source organism: Mamestra configurata (assembly GCA_002192655.3). Lineage (NCBI taxonomy): Eukaryota > Metazoa > Arthropoda > Insecta > Lepidoptera > Noctuidae > Mamestra > Mamestra configurata. The sequence goes on from NDFZ01003837.1 coordinate 7,770, forward strand.
GTCAAATAGTTCTTTCTTTTGAATCCATAGACGAAAAAAAGAACAACGTTTTTTGTCTTCAAAAGTCAAATATAGTGATAGTTCGATGTTTAAATTGAAATCTAAATCGATAGGAAGGCTATTAATTTAAAATTAGCTAAATAAGCGTGTTTCCCTAAACAGTTCGGCAGTGGAGGGTATTAGTGGTGTATAAATTGGCCAATCAATCGGTTCCCGAGTCCCGCTTCGTTGCAAACAACCTGACTGTAGCAATTAGAGGGGCCTATTTGTATTTCCAGCCAGTGTATACCGACTACAAAGGGAAAACAGCCAATATTTACATGGTATGCTATTGGAGAGTATCCATTTCACCTCAAAGGCTACAGCGTCGAATTTGTTTTGTTAATCAGTAGTGTTCAATCAAAATATCGGTATTGAATTGTGGCTGGTGTCTGTGTAACTACTTTAAATAAAATTCTATTAATTTTTATGATGTGTTAAGGTTTTTTCACATTTTTAGTGATAAATACTTAAGTATAGTGGAATATGTTAAAAAAACAGTAAATCGCAGACCGAATCAATCATCTAAATGTAAACTAATATGAATAAACAGATGTAAAATTTTCTATTTGTTTGTCGGAGGCCATTTCTTGAAGTTCTGATCCGACACCAAGAAGAAAGAGTTCATTGATCGAAATCGAAAGCTTCAACTTTGTGTACCATAATTATGCTGCTTTTAATCCCGGAAAACTGCACGGAAGATTTGACCATGGGAATATAAAATAATAATATTATTTTACGGAGAACGACTTTTCATTAGGAACTTAGGATAAAATGGTACGAGCATGACAATTTCTTCAACCACCTGAAAATTGAATGTACAGTCTATTTGCATGCCTTTAATGACTCGGTAATTGAGTGTTATTAAATCGAGTACTACCTACTTATTATGTGATATGATAAGATAACAATTACGGCATAACATTATTTGTGTTTTGGAAAAGGTTCGAGTGGAAATTAATAGTTTTTTTTTACATGGGCTCATATTTGAACACTATCTCACCCGGAGGTGGTGAAAAGGATGGATTTGGTCAACGGTTGCCTACAAGGTATACCTTTTAGGAAATACAGACTGCGGCAAGGAATTGTACTCTTCGACTGTACGCACAACGAAAATATTTCCCTAAGATCCGAAAGCCATGTTTTTTTTTAAGTCTAGGTAGATAACAACATATTTCAGCATATTGTGAAATGCTCTATGTTGCCGTTTTAAAGACCGGTTCATTTAAATTACTTTGCAAGTCATTAAAAGTCAATGATATTAAAAATTTATACCGATCAACTGTCCTATCGGATGATGAAAAGGTATTACATCAATACTTAGATCTTAAAAGTCAACTGTGAAATTTGCACTTCGGCGCGAAACGATTTACCTACTATTTGTAGTATGAGAATCCATCTAGCAGGAATAAAACGGATAAAATGAAACTGTATTCCCCGAATGTTTATGAGAGGAGAGAGCGGGAGAGCAAAAATAAAAGTAAAAAAATATTTTGATATTATTTCTCTAGCAGATACAGTAAAACAATTCTAAAACATGACCACGCACTTATGAACACCCTGTATAACTTTGACTTTTAATTAAATTATTTTTTTATTATTTGTTGTCATAGCGGTGTCACCGGAAAATGGTAGACTCCGTGAGATTGTAATAAATCTTTATTAGATTATAATTTCTCGGTATTTTATGAAAAAATCGTTTTGTATACATTAATTCCCATAAAATTCAATAGTGACCAATATATCCGTGTCTTATAAAGAAAAAAAAGTTTACAATTTCACGCGATATTTTACAATCTTACGAAGTTTGCAATTTTCCGGTGACAGCGGCAATAGAAATACACACTCTGTGAACATTTTAACTGTCTACTTATTACGGTTCTTGAGATACAGCCTGCTGACAGACAGACAGACAGATGGACGGACAGTGGAGGCTTAGTTATAGGGTTCCGCTGGTTACCCTTCGGGTACGGAATCCTAAAAATCAAAGTGACTAAAAACACTTTGCCCGAGAATCGACCCCAGGACCTCATGCTCAGTAGAAGCGCTACTGCTACTGGACCAAAGAGACAGAACACTTTAGCACATTTCTTAAACCGAAATTATGAATATTTATTTCACCTCACATTTTATAGCCCGTGTTTGCCCTACTGTTGGACAATGGATTTCCTTTCATTCTTCATCTTTTCAAATACAATAAATCTGGAAGTTTGGAATGTCCTGATTTCTCAATGACGGTCAAACGTAAGACGAAGAATGAATTCTTGATATGAAGAGAGCAGACTTTTCAGTGAGAAAAATAAGTACAGGCAACAAAAAAAATATGTTTACAGTTAAACAGGTACCAACTTAACCAGGTACATGTTGGTAGTAACATAATTAAATGAATTATTTACCTATCAACTAATTAATGCAATGCAAACGATAATCATAGAAGGGGTATTATTTGCCCTGGGGCAGCACAGGCCAACAGAATTATCTATAACAGGCCGTGGTGGAAAGATGTTTAGGTACATCAAAACTGAAAAAACCGGCCAAGTTCGTGTCGGACCATAAACCGAAAAAAACACGTTTTATGTTTGGGAGCCCCCTTCAATTTTTAGCAGCAATAGAAATACACTGTTTGTGAAATGTTCAACTGTCTAGTTATTAAAGTTCTTGAGATACAGAACGCTGACAGACAGACGGACAGCGGTGGCTTAGTAATAGGGGTCCATTGGTTACCCTTCAGGTACGGTACCCTAAAAAGATCCAAAAGCAGGGAAAACTGCAGACAAAGCTAGTGAGTTTATCAATGAACCAGTGAGGGTTGAGTAGTGTAATAGAGATGTTCCTGATGGACCGGAAAGGGTTGAGTGCTTGCGGAAGGCAGAGAGCCGAATGTTTTAGTGTGCCGCCCGTTCGGGGGCTTATGGAAAAACACGGGATTACGGTTTACCGCTGAATTAATTATTTGTTTAACAGTACTACATCCTATTGTAGAAACACAGGAGAATTGTGTAAAGGAAAATTTGGAGTGAAATATGACTATTATCTGAGCTAATATTATTACCTACTTATTTAGAGGTAAATTTGTAAAATGCTTGATTGTAAAAGGTTATATTTAGTAGGACCTGCTGTGGCCTTATGTGCGATCGCGTTAGCGTAAGCGTCAATTTTGCACCAAAACTGAATAATGCTGTCTGACAATAACTGACCTTTTTCCCGTACCTACAATTTGACGTAAGAGAACGTTTACTTTAACGCGATCGAGAACCTACGTTGAAAAACTCGCACTAAGCCCTCTGAGGACATAATGCAAGTATCTAGCAAACGGTAGTGCGCCAAGCCAAGTTCCGGCCTAACGCATTCAGTGGGTATATTGCACGAAACATTTCGAGCTGTTATTACCCCATCATAACTTTGCTTGTTATAATCATAACTTGATGAAACTTGGGCCATTTATTACTATCACCTTGTTGATTACTGAAAGTCAAGTTTTTTTTTAAATAAAATTTATTGTAAAATCAACGTAAGAAGAAAAAACTTTCCAAGTTCATAATAGAGAATCATATTTTTAAGAAAACGACTTTTCGAGTGTTTCATCATTTTTATGCGATCAGGAAAGATCCAAGCTCTCTGTTCACTGGTATTCTCTAAACACATGTTAGAGTCATGGATTAATCTATCGTTTTGAAATGCTTAACCCATTATTGATCTCACTACTTTTGTAGGCCGAAGTTTTGGGGATAGAAACTTGGCCTTTTTGCGCATTTTTTTTTTTGCGGGATTTATACTTACTCGATCGCGTTAACGTAAACGTTATCTCAAACGAGAACGTTAAAACTCGCACCAAGTCTACAGATTCGATTACGAAAATGATTTCACTGATAGATAGCTGGATGGGTACCTATCAAAGGCTTCTTTTTATTCCGCAAACAGGAGCGAACCCAAGTAAAGATCAGATATAAGGAGAAAAGGTTTAGATTTCCTTAATATAAAAGTAGAGAAAGTATAATCGATACTTTAAAAAAAAAGGGTAAGTAACAGAAATTCCTCTTCCTCATTTTAAATGAACGATAGTACATTCCCTAGGTAGAGTACTATCTTTTCATATAGAAAGAAAAGAGAACATGGACGAACAAAATTACTTAATAAAGCAAAAGATAATTCAATTCTTAGTGAATGGATTACAATAAAAATCCGGCCAAGTGCGAGTCGGACTCTCACACGAAGGGTTCCATACCATAAACCGAAAAGAAAAATACTTTTCTTGTTTGGAAGCCCCCCTTAATTTATAATTGAATTTAATTTTTATTATTTGTTGTAATAGCGGCTATAGAAATACACACTGTACAAAATTTAACGGTCTACCTATTACAGTACCTACTTGAGATACAGCCTGCTGACAGACAGACGGACGGACAGTAATAGGGTTCCGTTAGTTATCCTTTGGGTTCGGAACCCTAAAAATGACCTTTCATTACCTAGGCACACCGTCAAGTCCCTAGCACTTATGAATGTCTAGGATAGATCTTAGTAATAAATCGAGTTATGTCCCTGAAATGCCATGTGCTTGGCTTAATGATGAGCCAATGTAATGCCTACCTGTGTTAATCAAATCAGAGTGAGAGTCCTTTGCCTAATTTAAGTGATTAGCTCCTGAGGAAGATCAATATTCTATCCCTTGATCACTGTGATAGTGTGACTACCTAAGGGATAGAATATTGATCTCACTGATCTCATGATACAATATTGACTTCACTCTAATATTATAAAGGCGAAAGTTTGTGAGTGTGTGCGCATGTTTGTTACTTCTTCACGCGCAAACGGCTGGACCGATTTAGATGAAATCTGGTATAGAGATTGTTTGAGTCCTGGGAAAGGACATAGGTTAGGAGTCTAAATTACATAATTTATGAAATCATCAAGGTCTTTTCTATAATATAGACTGGTGCCCTATACTATGACGTGCTAATACCATCCAATTCCGACGATGTAAAAGGGATAGTACTATACGCTATGTATAGCTCCGTCTCTCTCGGAGCGGAATCTCGATCGTTTTAAGACTTCATAGTATGCCCTATACCCTGTATTTCAATCGAACCTTTAATTCCTACTAATGAAAACAAATAAATCTCGGTTATGCATCGAAAATAATTTAAAAAAAAAATGACCATCGAGACTTTTTAAGTAAAAAATATAGCAAAAAGTATAGTAGTTGTAATTTCTAAAAAATAATCAGCCATTATCTTCCTTGATCATCGCTATTAACGTTGCCATTATCAGTAGGATTCTACGAAAATCATAAGCTGATAAGAAATGTGTACAATTACCGAGTTTCCTCGCACCAGAGGTGTTCTCGCGAAATATACTTGTTTTATCTTTAATTCATTTATTATCAGTCTATATCGGTTTGGAACACAAAACCTAGGGTAAATTAATAAAAAACTGGACGTTAAACCTTTGGTACGTTCCTACGTGCGGGATTGTAGGCGTCTAAATCTAATGTAATCTTTTTAATTGTAATGATTTGTTATTAAACATATCCTTTATTACTAAGATATGAAGTCCTTCCCTTTTTCCTTTTCTTTCCCGNGGAGCCCCTCAAATTAGCCGAAAGCGTAGCAGCATCAGCCACTGGAAATTATCATGTGGCGTGCTGGAAATTGGCGTGCAACTATACGTACCATTTTAGAAATGAGTAATTGCTGTCGAAATTTAGCGCTCGAGGGTGCGCACCTGCGGGCGCTGAGATTCATTCATGAGAGGAGCAAAATAAAGCGGCGAGAGCTCGAGAACAATCCGCAGGCAATAATAACAGTTGGCTTTTCTTAGAAACAGTGTGGCGTGGAGGCTTCGACGGAGGGTGTGGTGGCGTCTCGCTCGCACGCCTGGGGAGCGAGCGAGAGGGCGTGGGCGGGGCCGGCGTGTTATGTCACGCGGGCGGCGAAGGCGTCGGGAGTGCTGTGCTGCACGCTGCACGCTGCATGCTGCATCCGCCACATTTCCCGACTCTTCATTACTTACGCTTATTAAGAGCGAAGCCGCAGAGGTCAGCATACATAAATATTAAGTCAGGTGCTACCCACAGACCCTCATCACTACCACTCAAGTAATATTCGGTAATTAATCGGATGCAATCTGTCGTGCAATTCGTATGAGGAAATGATTGTGTTATACAAGTAAGTACACAACATTCAAGCTGATAAGATTCGGGCGGCTACTGATATCGGTAGAGATTGCAAAGAACCAGATTTTTAAGTAGATACAGAAACAGTTAAACTAAATTATACATGTGTGCCGAGCTGTTTGTATTACCATAATTAATGCGGTATCGATTGACTCGAGTACCTTCAGTACAAGAGAAAATAAGATAATATGTCTGACGTAAACAAGCATGTTGTATGTAATTTACATTCTCAATAGCTCAAAGTATTTACATCAATGGATTGTTATTGAATTACTTTCCATGTCATTTATTGACCGCTATAAATGCAGTGAGTCTAATACGATCATTACCAAACAATATAAGCGGTATTCCCATACAAAAGCTCATGATTTATATTCATAGTTTGATTACAAGTTGTCAGCTCTGGGATGTATAAAGTATTTTATGTGAAAATTACCGGTGGGCACAAATGAAAACATTTTTATGCATAAATAAGGTGCGTTCGATAGAAACGGCACGATTCAGCCGCGTATGGCACAATGCGACGGTTTTATTGCACGAGCCAATGGTGAGGCGACGTTTATAAATCATATTTTTATGGTTATTCTTAGCGATAAACTCGACGTTTCTAGCGTTGATGCGAACATTTTGAACGCGTGTGCACCTCAGGCAACCGGTGTTAGGCTGTTGACTGTTCCTATGCGCGGACGCCATGTGCCATGTGGAACTGTGGATCTTAGACATTGCCCTAAGCTGCCAGAAACACCGACTTGTTACTACAATGATACAAACAAGCCCGGAAAACTAAGTAACATAAAACGGTCTTTCTATTGTGTCAGAATGATTAGTCATAACTAATCATCACTAACAACAATAAATTGATTAATTAGCGTAATTACTAATTCATTCATGTCGGTTAATTTATGAATCAGAATCTGAAACTTCAATAAACATCAATTGCATTGAAGAGAGTAGAATGAAAGTAGGTTGGGCAGGACTCTCTTCTGTACACCGCGAAATATCGACGTTAACTAGCTTATAAAGATTAAAGTCCAATCTAATTGGCTAAGTGCTTAGATTATAGTGGCAATTAACAAGGAAAAAATGAGCAAAAATATTAAATGACGTCTTTTTAATTTGCTTGTAACAAAACTTCCTGCATACGCATTTCAGAAACTCAGGGCTTCCCGTAAAACTGTGTTTGTAAGTACCGTGGAAAGACACACTAATGTTTTTATGCTTATAGCAATATTGTGAGAACCGGTGCTTAATCCTAATCAGTTCATTTATCACATCACGACAAGCAGACAGCATGCTGTTTAAAAAATGATCTTTCGTGTCTACAATGATATGAAGGTAAAAGTTTGTTTAATGTTTTAGGTGATTTTGTGAAGCTTCAGTTAAAGCTTATGTAGAACAAACACACACAATGATTTAAACAGGCATATTTTGTAGCAAAAAAGTCAATTAGGGTTTCCTTTAAAATTTGATTAATATAAGATTTTTAGTTTGAAAACTACAGCAAACGAAGTAAACAAAAGTCTATTTCTTAATACTTTTTATAAACTTCGGTCCATCGGATGATCGAACAAACAAGGTTTCAATCCGTTACCGAAAAAAAAACAAAGTTTCTGTCTAAAAAAGTTAGTGATAGTTCGTTGTTTAAACTAAAATGTAAATAAAAGAGGCGTGTCGTTCCATTAATTTTGAATAACTTACATTTAAATGCTTTTATAGAACAAAAATTCTACGTAGGTATACGCTTCTTCCAATTTATTATGTTCTAGATCAAACTATCGACCAAATACCTGTCTTTTCATATCTGAATAAAAAACAACATTTTTGTCCAAAAAAAGTCAGTGGTAGTCCGACATTCAAACTAAAAGTATTACTAGCTATTTACCTGAATATTTAAAAAAAATATACCTACTAAAAAGAATATTCTAAATCCTATTTTATACAAGCATCGTTCCATTCGGTCAAATAGTTCTTTCTTTTGAATCCATAGACGAAAAAAAGAACAACGTTTTTTGTCTTCAAAAGTCAAATATAGTGATAGTTCGATGTTTAAATTGAAATCTAAATCGATAGGAAGGCTATTAATTTAAAATTAGCTAAATAAGCGTGTTTCCCTAAACAGTTCGGCAGTGGAGGGTATTAGTGGTGTATAAATTGGCCAATCAATCGGTTCCCGAGTCCCGCTTCGTTGCAAACAACCTGACTGTAGCAATTAGAGGGGCCTATTTGTATTTCCAGCCAGTGTATACCGACTACAAAGGGAAAACAGCCAATATTTACATGGTATGCTATTGGAGAGTATCCATTTCACCTCAAAGGCTACAGCGTCGAATTTGTTTTGTTAATCAGTAGTGTTCAATCAAAATATCGGTATTGAATTGTGGCTGGTGTCTGTGTAACTACTTTAAATAAAATTCTATTAATTTTTATGATGTGTTAAGGTTTTTTCACATTTTTAGTGATAAATACTTAAGTATAGTGGAATATGTTAAAAAAACAGTAAATCGCAGACCGAATCAATCATCTAAATGTAAACTAATATGAATAAACAGATGTAAAATTTTCTATTTGTTTGTCGGAGGCCATTTCTTGAAGTTCTGATCCGACACCAAGAAGAAAGAGTTCATTGATCGAAATCGAAAGCTTCAACTTTGTGTACCATAATTATGCTGCTTTTAATCCCGGAAAACTGCACGGAAGATTTGACCATGGGAATATAAAATAATAATATTATTTTACGGATAACGACTTTTCATTAGGAACTTAGGATAAAATGGTACGAGCATGACAATTTCTTCAACCACCTGAAAATTGAATGTACAGTCTATTTGCATGCCTTTAATGACTCGGTAATTGAGTGTTATTAAATCGAGTACTACCTACTTATTATGTGATATGATAAGATAACAATTACGGCATAACATTATTTGTGTTTTGGAAAAGGTTCGAGTGGAAATTAATAGTTTTTTTTTACATGGGCTCATATTTGAACACTATCTCACCCGGAGGTGGTGAAAAGGATGGATTTGGTCAACGGTTGCCTACAAGGTATACCTTTTAGGAAATACAGACTGCGGCAAGGAATTGTACTCTTCGACTGTACGCACAACGAAAATATTTCCCTAAGATCCGAAAGCCATGTTTTTTTTTAAGTCTAGGTAGATAACAACATATTTCAGCATATTGTGAAATGCTCTATGTTGCCGTTTTAAAGACCGGTTCATTTAAATTACTTTGCAAGTCATTAAAAGTCAATGATATTAAAAATTTATACCGATCAACTGTCCTATCGGATGATGAAAAGGTATTACATCAATACTTAGATCTTAAAAGTCAACTGTGAAATTTGCACTTCGGCGCGAAACGATTTACCTACTATTTGTAGTATGAGAATCCATCTAGCAGGAATAAAACGGATAAAATGAAACTGTATTCCCCGAATGTTTATGAGAGGAGAGAGCGGGAGAGCAAAAATAAAAGTAAAAAAATATTTTGATATTATTTCTCTAGCAGATACAGTAAAACAATTCTAAAACATGACCACGCACTTATGAACACCCTGTATAACTTTGACTTTTAATTAAATTATTTTTTTATTATTTGTTGTCATAGCGGTGTCACCGGAAAATGGTAGACTCCGTGAGATTGTAATAAATCTTTATTAGATTATAATTTCTCGGTATTTTATGAAAAAATCGTTTTGTATACATTAATTCCCATAAAATTCAATAGTGACCAATATATCCGTGTCTTATAAAGAAAAAAAAGTTTACAATTTCACGCGATATTTTACAATCTTACGAAGTTTGCAATTTTCCGGTGACAGCGGCAATAGAAATACACACTCTGTGAACATTTTAACTGTCTACTTATTACGGTTCTTGAGATACAGCCTGCTGACAGACAGACAGACAGATGGACGGACAGTGGAGGCTTAGTTATAGGGTTCCGCTGGTTACCCTTCGGGTACGGAATCCTAAAAATCAAAGTGACTAAAAACACTTTGCCCGAGAATCGACCCCAGGACCTCATGCTCAGTAGAAGCGCTACTGCTACTGGACCAAAGAGACAGAACACTTTAGCACATTTCTTAAACCGAAATTATGAATATTTATTTCACCTCACATTTTATAGCCCGTGTTTGCCCTACTGTTGGACAATGGATTTCCTTTCATTCTTCATCTTTTCAAATACAATAAATCTGGAAGTTTGGAATGTCCTGATTTCTCAATGACGGTCAAACGTAAGACGAAGAATGAATTCTTGATATGAAGAGAGCAGACTTTTCAGTGAGAAAAATAAGTACAGGCAACAAAAAAAATATGTTTACAGTTAAACAGGTACCAACTTAACCAGGTACATGTTGGTAGTAACATAATTAAATGAATTATTTACCTATCAACTAATTAATGCAATGCAAACGATAATCATAGAAGGGGTATTATTTGCCCTGGGGCAGCACAGGCCAACAGAATTATCTATAACAGGCCGTGGTGGAAAGATGTTTAGGTACATCAAAACTGAAAAAACCGGCCAAGTTCGTGTCGGACCATAAACCGAAAAAAACACGTTTTATGTTTGGGAGCCCCCTTCAATTTTTAGCAGCAATAGAAATACACTGTTTGTGAAATGTTCAACTGTCTAGTTATTAAAGTTCTTGAGATACAGAACGCTGACAAACAGACGGACAGCGGTGGCTTAGTAATAGGGGTCCATTGGTTACCCTTCAGGTACGGTACCCTAAAAAGATCCAAAAGCAGGGAAAACTGCAGACAAAGCTAGTGAGTTTATCAATGAACCAGTGAGGGTTGAGTAGTGTAATAGAGATGTTCCTGATGGACCGGAAAGGGTTGAGTGCTTGCGGAAGGCAGAGAGCCGAATGTTTTAGTGTGCCGCCCGTTCGGGGGCTTATGGAAAAACACGGGATTACGGTTTACCGCTGAATTAATTATTTGTTTAACAGTACTACATCCTATTGTAGAAACACAGGAGAATTGTGTAAAGGAAAATTTGGAGTGAAATATGACTATTATCTGAGCTAATATTATTACCTACTTATTTAGAGGTAAATTTGTAAAATGCTTGATTGTAAAAGGTTATATTTAGTAGGACCTGCTGTGGCCTTATGTGCGATCGCGTTAGCGTAAGCGTCAATTTTGCACCAAAACTGAATAATGCTGTCTGACAATAACTGACCTTTTTCCCGTACCTACAATTTGACGTAAGAGAACGTTTACTTTAACGCGATCGAGAACCTACGTTGAAAAACTCGCACTAAGCCCTCTGAGGACATAATGCAAGTATCTAGCAAACGGTAGTGCGCCAAGCCAAGTTCCGGCCTAACGCATTCAGTGGGTATATTGCACGAAACATTTCGAGCTGTTATTACCCCATCATAACTTTGCTTGTTATAATCATAACTTGATGAAACTTGGGCCATTTATTACTATCACCTTGTTGATTACTGAAAGTCAAGTTTTTTTTAAAATAAAATTTATTGTAAAATCAACGTAAGAAGAAAAAACTTTCCAAGTTCATAATAGAGAATCATATTTTTAAGAAAACGACTTTTCGAGTGTTTCATCATTTTTATGCGATCAGGAAAGATCCAAGCTCTCTGTTCACTGGTATTCTCTAAACACATGTTAGAGTCATGGATTAATCTATCGTTTTGAAATGCTTAACCCATTATTGATCTCACTACTTTTGTAGGCCGAAGTTTTGGGGATAGAAACTTGGCCTTTTTGCGCATTTTTTTTTTTGCGGGATTTATACTTACTCGATCGCGTTAACGTAAACGTTATCTCAAACGAGAACGTTAAAACTCGCACCAAGTCTACAGATTCGATTACGAAAATGATTTCACTGATAGATAGCTGGATGGGTACCTATCAAAGGCTTCTTTTTATTCCGCAAACAGGAGCGAACCCAAGTAAAGATCAGATATAAGGAGAAAAGGTTTAGATTTCCTTAATATAAAAGTAGAGAAAGTATAATCGATACTTTAAAAAAAAAGGGTAAGTAACAGAAATTCCTCTTCCTCATTTTAAATGAACGATAGTACATTCCCTAGGTAGAGTACTATCTTTTCATATAGAAAGAAAAGAGAACATGGACGAACAAAATTACTTAATAAAGCAAAAGATAATTCAATTCTTAGTGAATGGATTACAATAAAAATCCGGCCAAGTGCGAGTCGGACTCTCACACGAAGGGTTCCATACCATAAACCGAAAAGAAAAATACTTTTCTTGTTTGGAAGCCCCCCTTAATTTATAATTGAATTTAATTTTTATTATTTGTTGTAATAGCGGCTATAGAAATACACACTGTACAAAATTTAACGGTCTACCTATTACAGTACCTACTTGAGATACAGCCTGCTGACAGACAGACGGACGGACAGTAATAGGGTTCCGTTAGTTATCCTTTGGGTTCGGAACCCTAAAAATGACCTTTCATTACCTAGGCACACCGTCAAGTCCCTAGCACTTATGAATGTCTAGGATAGATCTTAGTAATAAATCGAGTTATGTCCCTGAAATGCCATGTGCTTGGCTTAATGATGAGCCAATGTAATGCCTACCTGTGTTAATCAAATCAGAGTGAGAGTCCTTTGCCTAATTTAAGTGATTAGCTCCTGAGGAAGATCAATATTCTATCCCTTGATCACTGTGATAGTGTGACTACCTAAGGGATAGAATATTGATCTCACTGATCTCATGATACAATATTGACTTCACTCTAATATTATAAAGGCGAAAGTTTGTGAGTGTGTGCGCATGTTTGTTACTTCTTCACGCGCAAACGGCTGGACCGATTTAGATGAAATCTGGTATAGAGATTGTTTGAGTCCTGGGAAAGGACATAGGTTAGGAGTCTAAATTACATAATTTATGAAATCATCATGGTCTTTTCTATAATATAGACTGGTGCCCTATACTATGACGTGCTAATACCATCCAATTCCGACGATGTAAAAGGGATAGTACTATACGCTATGTATAGCTCCGTCTCTCTCGGAGCGGAATCTCGATCGTTTTAAGACTTCATAGTATGCCCTATACCCTGTATTTCAATCGAACCTTTAATTCCTACTAATGAAAACAAATAAATCTCGGTTATGCATTGAAAATAATTAAAAAAAAAAAATGACCATCGAGACTTTTCAAGTAATAAATATAGCAAAAAGTATAGTAGTTGTAATTTCTAAAAAATAATCAGCCATTATCTTCCTTGATCATCGCTATTAACGATGCCATTATCAGTAGGATTCTACGAAAATCATAAGCTGATAAGAAATGTGTACAATTACCGAGTTTCCTCGCACCAGAGGTGTTCTCGCGAAATATACTTGTTTTATCTTTAATTCATTTATTATCAGTCTATATCGGTTTGGAACACAAAACCTAGGGTAAATTAATAAAAAACTGGACGTTAAACCTTTGGTACGTTCCTACGTGCGGGATTGTAGGCGTCTAAATCTAATGTAATCTTTTTAATTGTAATGATTTGTTATTAAACATATCCTTTATTACTAAGATATGAAGTCCTTCCCTTTTTCCTTTTCTTTCCCGTTTCATTTTATTTATTTGTTTACTTTTATGGTGCAAATAATAAAGAGTACTCTATTCATATGTTTAAACCTCTGCATTCGCAAACGATAATTTTGTTCCGCTTCTCAAAATCCCTAAAGAAAGTATACTAAATTGTTTTAAAAATGTTGATTGAAATGATTTCATTCAAATAATTATAATGTCGTAATTTTGAACTATCTTACCAAGATTAGCGTAGTACCCTGCTGGATGCATCGCGTCTATTGATCACCGCAAACTTTCCATTTGTCACTTACCTAAAACGAATACAACATAACGTAAAGTTTAACACAAAAGAATCAATTAAGTAATGTAAAACAAAACATGGTTCAAACAAAGCCTGTAACATAATATCGCTAACTAACTCTGTAACCCGCTACGAACCGCGAATAGCAACGCTGCTACGCTGTCCGCTAAGCGTCCATCTATGCAACATTTCTAGGCAACTCACTACGCCGCACTGCTACGCAACTCGCTACACAGCATTGCTACGGAACACGGCTACGCAACATCGCTCCGCAACGCGCTACGGAACACTGCTACGCAAAATTGCTAATCAAATCCCTCGAAGTAGCGATTTTGAGAAGGGCTCAAAGGTGCTTCTGTAGTCACTTCGTTTTAGTTTTAGTAAAAATTATCATTATTTATTGTTAAAATTACTGATACGTAGATGCTTTTGTGAAATATTTCATTTTCCATCTTTCATTATTTTCTGAACTATTGCTAAGTCCAAAACTTATTTTTTTTGATACCGCTATGGTACCTCAACGGTTGGGTAAGTACTTGTGAGGTCAAAGGGCATTAAACATATGAAAAATCCAGTAACAATTTAAGTTAATGTAATTATTAGGTCACCCACGTTATTTAANAAACATATGAAAAATCCAGTAAAAATTTAAGTTAATGTAATTATTAGGTCACCCACGTTATTTAAAACCATGGCATATTTAGCTTCTAGCATAATTTTCCGTTAAATTTCATACCTCAACCGACATCAAACCGTCAAAGTTNTAACATATGAAAAATCCAGTAACAATTTAAGTTAATGTAATTATTAGGTCACCCACGTTATTTAAAACCATGGCATAGTATCATTTAGCTTCTAGCATAATTTTCCGTTAAATTTCATACCTCAACCGACATCAAACCGTCAAAGTTCGCATGAAGTGACCAATAATAAATTAATTGATATCATAAATTATTATGCAGTAAAACCAGCGTAACTCGGCCTTTTATGTACGCATAATTTTAGGAAATATTTAAACCATAATCAACAACAACGATATTGCACTGAACCAGTCAACATATATCCCATAGTTGAATCACGTTTCACGAAATCATTTAATAATTACACTGATTAATTAACATATACGAATTATATAGACCGCAGAATGTACCCAATATCAACGAAACACGCGTGCAGTAAATAGGTACAGTCACGAGCAATGTCTCTCATAGATAGTCATCGCATCAATAATATTCATAATCCATTTAACGCTCAAAGTGTATTAAATAAATGTAAAGTACAATGCATGAAAAAATATATATATGAATTGCGAATACTATTGTGCGAATAAAATCACTTCCACGTGTATCTTCATTACAATACGCGCAGTTTCGGTTTCATTTTTCAGCCCCGAACCAGAGATTTAACTTTGAAAATGTTCGAACAAAATTTCGCAGCGTCCAGCGAAACCGTATTGGTTTTTGCTCTCGACAGTTTGGCTGCGAGTGTACAATTCTCAGTTATTAACAATAATCAATAACCGCACATTATCTACAGCTACATAGTACACAAGTGCGACATGAAATGGTAATCGACGTTCGATTACACCTGTTTCACATAATTCTCCAATATTATTTGTGTCCGATGTGCATGGAATATTCGGCATAGGGGCCAAAATTCATGTTGCAAGGGCTGCATATTCGGGCGGAGGCATGCGGAGGCGAGCACACGTGGCTGCCACGGCTGCCTGGCTCGGAATCTGACCAAATGCCCATCGGAGCTCGATTGTTAGCTAAATAGCAATGGCTTATTTATGAGCTGTACTGTTTGCGGTCCACGCTACTACGTGTTACTGGGAGCGGAAGGAATTTTCAGGATTCAGTGAATTTATCAAGTGATAAACCAGTGAGTGGAATAACAAACACAAAGGAGCATTAAATTAAAATGTACCCGTGTACCGTATGTGCGGAGAATGTATCTACATGTACTACTCTGATTGCGATTTCGCACATTGGTTTTCACATGGTAATTTGACGTCTTGTGCTTCAGACCGAATGTAGTACAATGAGATAAGAAGTATTACGAATTGTCTATTACCTACGAAACGATTTACGCTGTTTAAGCAAAGATAATCCTCATAAATAGCAATTTGCGTCGTGACAAACGATCTGCGTTGCGTCGCTTAGTTTGGAAATCGCGTATAATGCCGCTATTGTTAATTATACAAGTCACCGCGTCGCTAAACATACGATTTATTGTCAGCTAACTGGAACGGCAATACATCCCGCGTGAGATCTGTGCGCTGTGTGCTGTGCGCCACAGTCACGCCTTCGCTCAATACACTAAAACATTGAAAAATTAAGACTAATTATGATCGTCTAGTCGCACGCGGATCTTGTCACATCCTTTCAAGAGATTAACTTTCCAAAATACGACATTTACTCGCTTCCATTTAGACATTACTAAATCGATATTGAAATCTTAATGAAGCAGGTAGGCGGACGAGTTATTCTTATTTACAGTCACATATCAATAAAGCTAGTTTACGATTTGAAAAATCGACATGTTGGGCTCTCAACAGCGCAGTAATGTCTGTCGAAGTGCGATCGAACGGAAAGATAACACCAATCGGACTTCAGATCTGACGGCTACGCTTTTTGGTCGAGAAAAACTACCGGCAGCGACCTTACCGCTTTACTTACCTAACTTATGCTTTTACTTATCGCGATATCAAATCTGGAGCGGCGATTAAGAAACAATAGGACATTAATAAAAACTTGTACTAGAGCGAGGCATGAAACGTTACGATTCCATGAATTTCGTGGAATACCTTTTCGGTTATTAACATTTTACAGAGAGTCGTCGAGGATGACGTAAAGGCGTAATTAAATGTTGGGCAAGTGTTGTTTGCTTTGCTTAAAAGAAGTGAAATAGTGGTGGTTACAGGTGTCAGAGCTGTAGAGTTGGCTGAGGCTGTATATCTCTCAGTAAGCACCGGACAGAGGCAAATAAAACAATGGAACAATGAAATACGCGCGACTGAAGCGCGCCTCTGCTAATGAACTGCCGCGCCGGCTCCGAACGCTCTTGGTATTAGACCAACATTAGTTTATGTTGAAATCACTCATTAATTTACTCCTATTTTACTTTTGTTTCATTGTGAAAAACAAAAATTCGGCCCAAAGGTATTAAATTACGGTAGAGTTGATTAAATCCTCCGATTTGGAAACCACAAACCTTTTGTTTTAAGCGAATAATATCAGATTTACGGCATTTCAGAAAGCTTTAAGCTTTAGTACTTAGTTGAATCAGACAATTCTTTAGTGTTCCTTGTATGGTCGGTCTTTTAATGGGATTTTTGATTGAAAACATCATAGTTAAGAAGAAGTAGTGTCCTTTTCAATACGGTTTAGTAACAGATAATAAAGTTTGAATGCACAATAAATAAGTTGATTGTTTCGAGCCGCGAGTCTCAAGAGCGCTCGGTCAGCGCGCGGTGCTAGATGAAAAAGCATCAGTCGAGGTCCAGCGAGGAATGCGCGGAATGGAGGGAGCATCCGGGCGGCTGCGATTGTTACCAGTTATCACTGAATGTTTTCCACCGGGCATTTTGTGCCGCTACAAAAAACCACATAAAGGGCGGGCGCGGCTCGTTTGAGACGCCGCCCCTGTGGGAAAATCGTCGCCAGAAAACTGCGACGCAAATAAATTATAAACTCTCTCGTGTGGAACGCGATGTCGCATATGTGGGTAGCTTTATGCGAAACGCATAAAGCGTGCTTTGTTAAAACTGCAACTATGTGCGGGAAAATAAAAACAAGCCGCAAGAACCAGATGAAGTAGCGTTTGTGATACAAATCGTCGGCGCAATCGGCCTTTGTAAATGTCGCGTGATCTCACGGCGGCGAGGAATCATTAGCGAAAACGGAGCATCCCGGAATAGACTGACAGCGGGACGATTGCAGCGCCCGTGATGGATTACGGGAGCCGACCGGGTTATTACCGCCCGCCGCTTAATATCCACACTCGGCGGGAATTACGAGATCTCGAATTAAAAAAAAATATCTCCACGTATCAGAGGTGAAGTCCGGTCATGCACCATGTATTTTAGCATACACGTGCCGTATACCTAATATTTAAAACAAAACAACAGGTTTTATATCACCAGAGTGGAAAATTTATTTTACAACCTTTATAATAAATAAGAATAATTGAAATTCTCCGTAAATACCACGAAATTAATTAGCCGATGAGTGTATAAAGTTAAGTCACAAGAAGCTGGCGACACGGCTAAGTATGAGTGCGGGACGGCGGGGCCGCGGGCACGTCGCTCGCATTGAAAACTTGCAGAAAATGCATTTGCGATAAGAAAAAATTCAGTCCGTCGAGCACATATAAGTGCAGCATGGCGACGGTGACATTCCATGGGGAATACTCGGCATATCGAGACTTAAAGTAACCATTTACCGATTGCAGATACGCGATGGCCGACCGAGTAATCTGGTCAGATCGCTTCACTCGCATACTTGTTGCTACACATAATTTTTAACCTAAATAAGTAAGAAATACTTGTCTCCATGGTGTATTTAATGAGGTTGCGAGACACTGCGTGGTTCATGACAATTTACGGTTACCATTAATTGGCTGACAAAAACAGCTTTTATAAAACCAATTTGCTCTATAGAGGAACTATAAGAAAATGAAAGAAAAATGTTTATTTGGGACTCGCACAAGACTAACAAACCAGTACCTATTATAAAATTAAAAACTAAACAGTATAATAAAATAATTATCTGTGCGAGGCCCAAATGGTCCCTATCTCAGCTTATGCTAAAATAGTACAACTCGGAAGTAACGACACTTGGAAATTCAAAGTTTTCTATGAGTCAGCTACAAAACAAAGTTTCTCGTCCATTGTGGACGGAACATCTTTACTTAGTCCATCATTATAGGAACAAAGTTACTGTTAACGGTTAGTCTCGTCGTGGAATAACAAAAAAGCGGTCCTGTAGTATCGCCGATGTTTCCGTCCTGTTCTCGCACAGGACTTCCATTTAGGAATGAGCAGGATGATAGTGAGTTTTAATATACGGCCTCTAATGTGAGTTGCTTTTAATTTATCGTGCGACAGCCGCGCTGGTCGGCGGCAGGAGGCGCTACATCAATCTTCCGACGGAGAGCGGAGAGCGGTGGCTAAACACTCAACTCCACGTTGAATACAAATCATAGACTCCACTAATAAAATCACTGATTTTCTGAATTCACAACTGTAAATGGACATGTACTAATGGTCGATGAAATATTTTGAATAGACACATTCAAATATTTGCGGGCACGGCTTTAATTATAGAGATAAATTGGCGTATTAATTAGTGATATATTTGGTTTGTTAAAACCAAATTGGTACGTTTGTTTGTCATAATTCAGTTTTGTAAAGAGTAAAATGCGTTAGTCTGTGAAATTAATGGGAGATAATGTTGTTTAAATTATAAAACACGGTCTTTCGGACCACAGGGCTGGATACATACAGGGCGGCGGCATGTGAAAATCAATATACAATCATGTCTCTATCCAACACACCTGCCCACTGCATCATTAAAATTTGTAAGTTCATTGCAATATTACGTCAAACGTATTTAATGAGGCTTTAACTTTATAGGTAAATGGAATCACCGACAGAAGTACAACTTGTTCCTAGAGGATACACATTTAGCAGCAATAAGTAACGGTTTTACGTCCAAGCGCTATTAAAACAAAAACATTTATCTAACTATACTACATTTATTTAATCCATGACAAAAAGAAAGAAACATTCGAAAAAACTTCAATCTTTTAAGCTTTGATCATACATAACTTTTGATTACCGTAATAACTAATGAACCCATTTCGATGTAGATGCGTATTTTTAAAGCTGTTTCAAGATCAACCATAAAATACGATGAATAAAATTGACACGCTACAGTGCGTAGGGGTGAACCTCATGGCAAAAAACGTCCGGGCGGCTTTGGCCACAAAGCGGAGCGAGCCAGCCCTAGTTTTTGAGTGCACCAACTAAAAATATTAATGAATTCACGTACCCACATGAGTATATTACTACAAATCAATTGAAGGCAGTTTACTGTGTAAGTATAAATGAGTTGTGTTAAAGTAAAAGGGGTTTATAAATTATGAATTTATGAATGCAGGTACCTATCGGGTTGGTAATTTATTTATTAAAACCTTACACTTACCCTACAAATTAAAAACCCATTAATTTTGAATTCTATAACCAAGTATCACATACTTGGTTGATTTTCAGGTGGAAAGCATTGAAATAAATAGATTTTGATTCAAAGGAGACACAGTCAGAAGTTAATTGCAGACACTTGCTAAAACAAACAAGTTTCTCTAATTAGATTGATAAATTAGAATGTTTCCTTTAGCCGATGTTGTGTTGGGACTCCGGTGTCCGTCGCAAGCGCTAATGAAGCAGCACAAAAACTTCTAATTGTTCGGTTCGACATCTGCCCCGATCCGATATTTCCATTAGACCGGCGCAATTTGAAACTGAACATTTTTCGCAAAAAGTTATTTTTTTAAGCCAATGCTACACTGGTGAAGAGTAACGAACGCTTAAATTTTGTTCGGTCGGCTATTTTTATGCTACAAGTACTTCCGAATATGATTCCTCCTAGTTCATGACAAACAATTCACGATTTTCAATACCAACGGCACGTGTAAAGTTACAGTTGCTATTCAGATTCAAACTCTGAAATACACAATAACATTGAATAATGAAAACATTTCATGTCATCTTCACAAAATATCTGAAGTTGGCCAGTTTAATCGATGTTTCTAATAATAAATTCGTAGTCAACTTCTGAGAATATAACAAGGAAACACAATACATAATAATGAGCTCGAACAGTGAAAGATGAATCTACAGTAACAGTGTAGCGTCCATCGCTTCAAAATAAATAGTCGTCGGGTATTCTGAACACTTTGTTGTAATAGACTTTGGAGCAAATTCAATCGGAAACTACGTTAAAACTACAAATTTGTACAAGACAAAAGGTCGGTTCTCTCACAAGCCGACAGACAATCAAAGCGAACACGGGCCCAATTGCGAAATAAAACGTACAAATAACAAGTTTAATTAAATCGCCAAGACCGACCCGAGCGCTCCGGGAACAATTCCAACTATAACGATAGTTTAACAAGTGAACTCAAAGTGAGCTTCATATCGAATTCTACCTGCAATATGTAGTGCACTCGATCGAGAGAATTATTTGTTCACTGCGCTGTGATTTCGTTTTGGAACAATCTAAAGTTGAATAATGTTATCGTATGAGCGGAAGCATAGGAATTTTCATAAAGGCGAATGTAAATGAATTTATCATCGAAACTTTTCATCAGGTTAAATAAAAATAATTTAGGTAGATTGGCACAGTCAAAATACATATTTAATTTTTTTTATTCGTTCTGTGCCAAATAGTATTTAATACTACTCACACGGGCATAGTTAGGTTTCACAGTTTCAAACGCAAGAAAGGGTTCATTTCTTTGCTCGTTTTTCCGTATCACTTAATTTAACACTATACAGCAACTGTAAAACACTGCTACTACAAAAAGCGTGTGTTTATCATCTCTATCAATGAAATGAAATCAAGACAAGAGCAAGCCCGGCTCATCGATAAAGAAACGGCCGAGTACCGGAAGCTGTTTGCCCGGAGGCTGTACTGTAGCGGCTGTTTTATGATGTGCTGTGTCATATTATGTTGGTAGACTTGCTCTGAACTGGCTACAGGCTATATTGGCTATTTGAATGCTTTTGAAAATAGAACTCTGGCTGAAACATCGTTTTAGATTGACTCTTGGTGTCTTGGATACTAATATTGGCGCTTTATTGTAATAAATAGAAATAGGCACGGATGGGAATAGATCGTATAATGGTCGTACAAGGATGTTCTATGATCCCGATCAAAATTTTACGGAGTTGTTTCTACACGCGGTAAAGTTAATTAATACGGCTTGTAGCTAAATAAAAGCGTACAAGAAAGACATAAAATACTCCTTAACGCATGAAATAAATATAACTGATTCAAAAGGTTCTGTCCCGCCTCGATTGCGCGATCATACTAAACTTAGTAACTGAATCTAACGCTCGTAGTTTTTATGTTTTAATTTCGCTATGCCATAAAGCGCACTAGACACAATTTGAGATCTTTCTCAAGGGAATTAAATCCATTGGAAACTGGTTTATCTGGTTGCGCATTTACAACAATCGATCCGTCTCGTTGGCTCTAATAAATGTGTACCGCAAGTGATCATTCCGTTTTATGCTAAAAAATCTTTCTCATTTGCAAACCAACAGCCACGTTCAAATATATTTTATTACAGCACCTCCGTTAAACGTGACATTTATTACATTAATAACCTATGTTTTCATCTTACATTTTCTAACAACGTGACAACGCGGGAAAAGTACCAACATGTGCGTCGCACCTCGTTAATATTGTTATATTAATTACGCACGTAAACATTTCTGGAAAGTGTTATACAAAAGTACAAGTGACACCGATTTCACACAGCCATAATCCTCATTTGTCACTTCTTTGGAGAGCGAAATTAAGATAAATAAGAGGCAAGGAGTGGGTCCTTTCGCTTCAATCCTCTTGTCGCTCGAGAAGGTCGCATGTGGCGTGTCAATGAAACAGAATTTGGACTCTATTACTTCGATGATATAGTTTGTTCCACCAGGACTGAGTTGGTAGTTTCACGCGAGAGTAATCCACAAATAGGAGTCCGAGAATAGAGCGAGGCTACTGGACACTCGTCGCAATCATATCTCCAGGCGGTGCTGTGAAAATTTTTAACGTTTACGTCTCTCCATGACTCAATCATGTTTCATTTTTTTAAGGCAAAAGGAAAAATTTGCAATCTTATTGAAAATATCAGAGACCTTGGCTGCTATTTTCGGTAATGAAGCTCAAAATCTGAGGTGGTGAAGATTCTTTTGCTTTATAGGACTTTATTGGTAGCTTTAGCCGGATCGTGACAGGATCTGAGCGGAACTCGCACTTCTTTTCCCAACAGTTTCGGATTAAAGATATATGTATTTCCATTAGATGCTGCACTGATTCTCTCTTATGAAAAGTTATTCATTTTGCTTTAATTCGTATTTTTTATGGTATTCATCTTGGCCCAAATAAACTCTTTTTCTTTCTTTTAGAAGGGATTACAAGTACCGTTCGAAGCCGTCGGATTTCAACTGAATGTGAGGATATAATATTAATCCTACTAATATTATAAACGCGTAAGTTTGTAAGTATGGATGGATGGATGTTTGTTTTTCTTTAACGTCAGTACAGCTGAACGGATCTCGATGAAATTTGGCACAGAGGTAGATTATAGTCTGGAATAACACATAGGATACTTTTTATCCCGGGAGTATGTACCCTTGGGATAATTTCGACATTAACGCGGGCGGAGCCGCGGGCGGTAACTAGTAAATAATAAAATGTTTATTTCAATTACATAAATCTTCGACGTACGATATTTGGAGATCACCTTTTAAGCAAGAAGATGCTTGTGTTAGTTGACTCCGCTCTTCGACAAGGATATAATACTATATTCCTCTATCCGACGGACAGTCGAAGCATACACACACCAGCGAATTTGCGACGCTCGAAACTTACAACTTCCTTAAACGTAAAGAATCAATTTATGAAAATAAAAAGACGGAGCTGTGCCCTTGGTGCGTGTGACACGATATTGAATGAAAAGTTTCGTGGTCGGCGAGATTGTTTGGGGATTAAAGGAGTGAACCTTCCGCAGGTCAATGTGGCAGGTAGCTGTTACCGCTCCTGGGAGCGCCATTCAATATACGGTAGGGACCGAACACAACGATCGAATTTGACAATAAATTATTGTTGTATTATTTATTTATCATTCCTTTAAAGAAGTAAAATAGAATGCTAATCAAAATATTGAGTGGTTTTATAATAATTATATTAAAAAAAAAAAAAAATATTATAGTGAAAGAGTTACATTTTGTGGCAAGTGATTTTTGACGACTCGTTCTTAATTTTATTAGTCTTGGGATGAAACCTTTATAAAGAGTTGTAAGATTGACTGCTCTTCTTATAGTTTCCTCTGTTAGTTATTTAATCTATCTATCTAATACCTTTAAACGAGCAATGTTTGTATATATAATCTGAATCTCGGAAACGGCTCCAGCGATTTTCATGAAATTTAGTGTGCAGGGGATTTTGGGGGTGATAAATCGATCTAGCTAGGTTTCATTTTTAGAAAACGTTAACCAAAAAAAAACGAGCAAAGCTCGGTCATCCAGGTACTAAATACTAATATTTGATAATCTTGTGTATTGGAGATTGGATATTTCATAATTATAAATAAGTATTCAAATTCAATTTAATACTTTTCTGTCTTTTTTTGTTCCAAATGGTAATTGTGTGACAATGAAATCAAATATTTTTCTATAGTTTTCCTTGTTATGAATGTTTGAGTTGTTATTACAACTAATTCATAAATCCGAATGGTCTAATTGTAGTAATTGTGCGTTATTGTATTGATTTAGTTAGGTACATGAAATAAATTATATGATATTTAACTATAAACTGAAGTAAGCAACGCTAATCGAGTTTCATAATACCCCATCCAATATAATTTTAATTTGTACTGGTCATGTTGAGTTAGTGTTAAATAATAGATAACTTATTCATGAGCCAATTCATTACCGAAATAGTAATCTGAGTAAAACCTAATATTGGAAATACTATTAAGTAAAATAATGTAAGTGTACTAGAGCTTTAAGATTATTTCAATTAAATTGTAATAACTTATCTAAGATTATGATTGAAACAAGGTTTGATTGCCGTCGGGTGAAGTTTATGAGTGTTTCTTCACGTACCTAGCTACTCCTGTTTGTGTTTAAGAGACATATTTTGACATGGCATGCATGGGTGTCACCTCCACANAGATTATGATTGAAACAAGGTTTGATTGCCGTCGGGTGAAGTTTATGAGTGTTTCTTCACGTAGCTACTCCTGTTTGTGTTTAAGAGACATATTTTGACATGGCATGCATGGGTGTCACCTCCACATTAACATACCTAATAAATATTTAGTTCTTTCTTCTCTGAACATTGTTATACGATACGAGTTTGTGTACGCGAATGGGCAGGGCTATACGATTACAGCATCCGGAGAGTGCATCAACTCAACACCAATTAGCTTTGCATTAATATGCCACAGTTTATTGTACTTTAACAACAGGAATAACCCTTCTAAATAAAGAGGTGATATTAAGTTTGAAAGTGTTTTATTGCTGGCCATATGTGAAAGAGTTGAGGGTATTAAAAAGAAAAAGTTTAATCAAGGAACATAATAACCGTCTGCGAAAGGGGCAAACGATTCCAAATTCAATTTCCCTAAGACGGAATACGTGATAAATCGTTCTGAATCGGCCATTAGATGCGACGCGGCGTGAGGGCCTGGAGCGTCAGCAGTTTACACGTCTTATTGGTTGTCGTGCAGCTCGCAAGTTGTCGGCTTCGCCCGCGTCGCGACGCGCAATAAAAACATCAACTGTATTGACCAAAATAACTCTTGGCACTCGAGAGTCCGACAGATACTGTAAGTGAAGCGATCTCTAGAAAACTATATACTTACGCAGCACTTTGCAGTATCAAAGACTTTGGGATACAGACAGAATAGATAAAAGCTTTTTACACCTGCATAAATTTCTAATTTTTTAAACTTATAAGTACCTACGACGTAATGTCTAACTTTTGTAAAAAAAGTTTGCGTCGGATTTCAGACTTTCAGATCGGCTGTACCTAATCCAGAAATTCGATTGCTTTCGAAGAAAAAAATTGTTTTTGCTCTCATACCTAGAGTACATCCTAATTTTAGTCACAATATTTAACAATTAGTGCATTATTCGATGTTACCTCGAAAAATATTGCAGTCAGAGGACAGTGGACGCTATTCCATTCAGAATAAATATTACAGTTAATGTTAAGTTTTATTCCTACCAAATAATTTAAACATTAACTGAACTACTGAAGTTATTAAATAGATTAATTAAATTAAGCAAATAAATATTATTAACTTACCTAAATACTTAAGGGAGGAAACATTTACTTACAATTTAATTTTAATATAGGCTTTCAATTCCAATTCGCTTTCACATGAGGTACCTACTTAAAATAATTTGAAAAATTATTAAAGTCAGAAGACCTAATTAATATCATCTTGATAAGTTGCCTTCTGGGTTTTTCTACAGTTATAATAAATAAAACCATCTATTGAGAATAAAAAAAGTTTCGCGGCTAGTAGGTACAATCTACATTTTTTTAAAATAAATAAATGGGTGCTGCTATAACGCTTTTATACAGCTTATTTAGACAATAAAAGATTCTGAAATAGGTACCACTCCATAAGAAATCTGGCTGTACATTTGCAATTTTAAATTGCCGGCGGCACGTTGTTAATTTTAAAATATTTAGTTATTTTTAATGGAATCTTTATTAAATTCGAAAGAAAACAAACACTATAAAGATAGCAAAAATTTAATTATTAAAAAAAGTTTAGGTATTTATTTCGAAAATTTTGAAAAATATCTGAATATTTTAAATTTGCAGCGGATGATAATACCTACCTAACCTATTAATAAAAACTAAATAACGAGGTACGTGTATCTCAGCCGCATTAGTTCACCAAAAATAAATATTTTTACATTAATCTCCCGTTAGCTCAATCAGACTTAAGTAATTATCGGTGAGTCCGACGTTAAAATCCTTTCAAAATATATTTTAGGAAAAGAGAAAACAATAAAAACTTTTAATTAAGCGGCCCAAGTCATTTGTTTTGTTTAATTAACCATAAAATATTTAATTTATGCACGAACTTTACTCAACTATGTTAAGTATGGACGAAAGTATGTAAGGAATTTTATTGTTTATTTACTATATATTTTCAATAAATACTCACGCCTTGGGTAAAATTTCGAATAATAACAGTCCATGTCACTCGTATTTAATTTCACAGCATCGATATCAATTTCACTGTCAATTTGTTTACCATTCACTCGCGCGTTACATGTAAAACGTTTGACATTTCATAAAATAAGCTGACAAGTGACATCACTGCGCGCAGAATACGTCAAATCGCATGCAGCCACCAACGCGACTGAAGTGTATCGCAGGCGAACGATACCATACCGCGTCTTTCGAAAATTGCGCCATCCCAGTAAGCACACTCAAGCGAATTCAACAACACAAAAGCACCTTGAGCACACTTCATTCCCGACAGCTTGCCTAAATGCAGCTGAATCCTAAAACTAGATAATGTTTACATCGCGAAATGCCGACACCCGAACGACCGGAAGTCGCAGCGAAGCAAACACGACAACTATGTAAAATATTGCAGGATCGCGATCGCATTGTTGACATTCCCTAATAAAAATCACTTATATCTTGACTTGATTGTATGAAAAATGTATCAAAAATAATTTTTACTCACCTATTATGGAGGCCGAAGATGAGGTGAACGGACGAATTTTGATTAAATGTCAATTTAGGAGTAAATTTAAAGAATATACTCTTATTGGTATGCGAAGAATGGCACAAAGAATCCCGACAACGCACGCGACGAATGCGCACCTCGTTTGCGCATATGCTGACACAACTTCACGGACGTTACTCCCCTTGCCCCGCGCTCACCCGGTTTTCTTTGCATGTGTGCGTGTCCAGAGTGGTCAAACGTGAAATTTTATACACGTATACACCAACACATATACATTTAGTACCTGCCCTAGCTCCCGAATGCCGCCATCTTTGATATGAAAGAGACGACGCTTGTTTCTATCTCTTGTTTTAATGGCTTGTAGCGCCATCTAGTGAAAAACTTGTTGTAACTAAAATACTAACAGATGGCTCTGTTAAGAAAATATGATATTAGTCATCTTGTTTACTTTTTATTTGTTTATTCTTGTATATAATTCTATACAGCTTTTCGAATGAGTTTTGTGTTTTGAAATAATAAAGTAGGTATAAACAATTTACAAGAAAGTTCTTTCTATAATAATTTCAGTAAAATTACAATTTTGGTGTTATTAGAACTTATATTGATGTGTTAAGCGGTATTACTGTTTTCTTTCTAGAAATTACTAATAAACTTCTGTTGCACTTTTTAGTTCGTTACTCATATGCCTCACATAGAAAATAGGAATGGTTGATGAGATTATTCTTATCCAACAGGTACGTTCGTCTTGCTCTTACTGATTGATACAGCATTTTCTAGTAAAAGTGATGTAGTTGTAAGTAGTAAAAATTGCTGTGTAGATGGGTATTTCATTGATTGTCTTTTATTTATCTCGGGATTTGGCAAAGGCCTAGACAGCAAAACTACAAGTTTTTATGAGATATTTTATTGTTAAAAACAAATGTCTGCCCACAGAATCGGACNAATTGTCTTTTATTTATCTCGGGATTTGGCAAAGGCCTAGACAACAAAACTACAAGTTTTTATGAGATATTTTATTGTTAAAAACAAATGTCTGCCCACAGAATCGGACAAATGTTGTATTCGTTTAGCAGATTTAATTTAAAAGTAGATACGGTAACTATTGAAAATGTATTAATGTTAACATTCATTGAATAACAGCAAAAACATAGTCAGTCATGATACTATAACTTTAATAATACCTATTCAATTCTTAATTACCTACCTTAACTTCTAAATAAACAAAAAATACTGTATAACACAATGTAAATGTACCTATCAAATTCTTGCGAAAGTCAATAATTTTGCTCATTTATGTTATTATGTATTTTAATGTAAGTAGGTAATAAAATTGATTTCTGTGCTTTATTTCATAGGTACATATTATTACATGCTGTCAACTAGGATTAATTCTAGAATAAAACACAGTCCTAAATATAATATTAAAGCATTAAAATGTATAGATAATAAATTTCAATAAAATACAAAACCTAGTTTAACAACTTCTACCAACAAAAAAGTTAAAAATTTAACAACGACATAATTAATAGGTAATTATCTCAGTAATCAATTCATTGTATGTCATGTAATACATTATTTACTATTAAATTTAGTTTAATAGTTAGGTAGGTACCTACTTAAATTTATTAATAAAATTTTATGTATTTTTGGTAAGTAAACTAAATTTTCACATTGCGTTTCTTTTATTTTGATTGAATGAAATTAGGGAACATACATTTATATCAATAACAGGATACATTAATTGCAAAATACTGAAAAGGTGGTCCTAAAAGATATAATTTTATGTAAGCACTAAGTTAATTGGGGCAGGCACTAGGTACCTAGTATTGCAGCGGGTTAAGGACTAAACTAAGTAACAACGGTGTTTAAAAAAACTAGGTTGCTATTACATATCTATTTCTAATGTCTTAAGAAGTTCGGACAGATGCATTAATTGGATACCCTTTCCGCATAAATAGCATAGAACATGGATTCACCAATTAATACAACTTTAAATACATAGGTACATTTAGGTACTATACTTGTAACTTGCAAGTGGGTAATCGTCAAACAAATCTATTTTTTACAACTAACACTACGGTTTTGTTATTTACTCAGCTTTTAATGTGCATTACAGAACCTGATCTTGATCATTCTGATTTTTGAATAGTTACACTTGTAGGGAAGTATAGTAAAGAAAATTGATGGTATTTCCCTCTCACTTTTTGTATTAAGACAGTGGGCTCAAATTGAAGGGTTTCAGGGTATGGCACCTGAAACCTTTCCTAGGTATAATGAGAGGGAACTCTTAAATAAAAATAATTACTCGAATCGGTAGTCCATTATTTTTAGTTAAGATATGTTTGGTTTGAATACATTGTAGTATAATTAATAATAATAATAATAATTTTGGTCCTTTTCAGTTATAGAAGAATTAATTGAACAAGGCATTTATTTTAGGTACCTAGATAATAATTAATATGTANAAAAGGACTAAAACAGTTATAGAAGAATTAATTGAACAAGGCATTTATTTTAGGTACCTAGATAATAATTAATATGTACGTTTACGGAAACGGCGGTTATAACTTAAATGTCGCGGCTCACAGGGTGCTTTATCTAGACTATTAATCAACCTTGTGACTACAATTCGATAATTAAGTACATAATAAATTTGTTAATGTCACTGCTGATTATGAATCGTCATGTTGAGGTGACTTATACCTATTCTAAAATCTAGGGACTAACCCTAGTATCAAAACACATTTTGCCTAGACGTTGTCGATGATTTTTGGGTCCTTTTCAAAAGAGAATCCGTTTTATTTTTAAGAAATAATTTTAAATGAACCCATTACCCACATTATTTTAATAATTCGCTCCTTTCAAAAATAAAAATAAGTAATAAAAAAAAATAAAAACAAAAAAAATAGTAAAAAATCATTTTATTGCACTCGTGGGAAAACCAAACAAAACATTTGAACAAAACAGTGTTATAAATAATGGCTCTCCTGTCTGTGTATGATTGATTTTGTATTTACAAGGCACAACTGATTTATGCTGCTTTTAGAGATTCATAGAGTTTGTTGCAAACGACTAAAAATATTGTATAGGTACGCTAAAAATAAGACTAAAGGTCCGTAGCCAGAAAGGATCGAAATTTGGAAGACTAAAAAACTTAAAATACTACACAGTCATTTTAGTGGAGAGTTTAATGACACTTTAATTGGCTACGGCCTTGCTCCCAGTAAAAAATATTATGCAATGTGTGGTACATTTCGTAAGCGCCAATAATAATTACTGTATCTATTGTAGTGTTTGCAAAGAGAGAAACTTCAAAAGATCGGTAATCTAAGTCCAATTTAAGTATCTTTTGCAATTTTAGTTCAAGGTTCTGTACATGAATTTCAGTTTCTATGCACTATGACCAATAGACCATCTTTATGGTTCTTAAACGGTGCAGTTTGTAACTGATGAAAAACTGTGATATTACATAATTAAAGCACAAAACGA